>BSBK01005380.1:462500-667500 GCA_027943335.1 Chamaecyparis obtusa
TTGTAACAGACTTGTTTTATGAATGAGATTTTAATATACTCTTACTGTTGTCAAGCTATCTCCATTTGAATTCTAGATGCATTAATCATACATCAAGGGTGTTTGATTTTTCTATTTGCACTGCCTATGTGCTTGCAAGTGGAGTTGTCTTCACAGGGATAACTAATTCATGGTTAGTGTTTATGTATGTATGAGCTGAGGTGTCAAAGATATTTCATGCTTGTCTTCTAGTGGATGCTGGTTAATGTATTGTCTATTTATAGGTCTCTTCTAAGGGGAAGGTTACAATCCTTTGAGTGGATAATAACATACTTAAATGCACAAGTGGGTGTTAAGTTGAGGTTTGGTCATGGTGTGTGATTGATGTCAGGCATCAACACATTGAGTATGTTATTTCTCATTTCATAGCTATCCCTTGCAATACTGTATTTGACTCTATGGCCCAATGGATAAGGTACTGGTCTATGAGAGACTTAGGGTATCTTAGTGGTCCCTTCAAACTCATTTTCAAATCATTTCCATTCTGTCCCACCCTTTCCCTTTCTTGCTATTAGTGTAGGTCTCTGGTTATCAGACTCATTGCATGCAAGCAGGTTATTGCATCAGATTTGGTTTCATTGGGGTACATGATACCTATAGGAGTTTAGTAACTATTCCACAATAATACATCTGCAGGCCTTTTAGTCATCAAGAAGAGTCATGAGTGTGCAGATGAGGCAATACCTGCCTGAGTGATGTGGAGCTCAAAGCAGAAGTAGGATTTCTCTCTATCCTCATCAATTGACACTTTTTTCCTATTAGACTTTGGAGCGAAGACTAACCAGTTTGTCAATCATAGTGTAAACCTAGCACCATGTGGGGACAAGTTTAAAAGCCAACAAAATGGTGACTCTACTAGGGAGAACAATGAAAAGGAAGTTTATCTATTAGAATCTCTGGTTGTTTCAAAATTTTGCAGTATCTTATTAACCAGATTGATTTTCCCATCTGAGTCAGCCAACAAAATGGTGACTCTACTGGGGAGAGTCTAGAATAGAGTCAGATATAAAAACAAAGCGTTTGCAAAATTTTCTCACCTAGTTGTGAGTGGTGGCTCTGATTTGTCTCTATTTGATCAGTGTTCCTTCTGATAAATAGTGAGTTACCTACTGTAGTTTTATGTTAGCTGGAAGAAGAAATAATGAATTATTTTTCCTCTTCAAGGAGGTGGTGACTCTACACTGCAAAGAACCTGATGGAGCTGCTTGGTGAGCTCTAGATCTGCCCTGCCTTCCAGTCAACATGGTCTTCTACTGCAAGACTCCCAAGTACTTATCAAGTTTTAAATGTTCCTTATAAAGTGATCAAGCACTAAAAGAAGGATAAGGTGTGAGTAGAGGTTAGTATACTTCAAGTTTTTAGTTGTAATTTGGCAAAATTATATGGAAGTACTGCATTAAGTTTAATGGATAAGTTGAATAAGGAGATGGCTTTCCTTGAGGAGGTTATCCTTAGAGATTGCATAAGATTAGTAAGATTAAAAATGGGAAGTAGAGAGGATTTATCTATATTCTTGTTCTATGATGAGTTTTGTGAAGCATATGATGAGCTTCTTGAGGGTGTGGAGTTTCTAGAGTCTGTGTTCATTGGCTTATTTTTGGAGCTTTGTTTTTTTGAATTAATTCATTGGCCAGCCTCCTTGTATAAAGAGTGTTATGAGCATCTTAGGGAGTGGATACTTAATGATGCTGATATTGATCTTGAGGATGCACTTGGGGCTTTGCTCAGTAGTACTATTATTGAGAATGATGGAACCTATGAAGGAGATGTGTCAAGTGATGACACTCTTTCTTGCAATCATGAGAGTGATGCTCTTTCTCAATATGGGGAAGAAGATTTGTGCAGTCAGTCAAATGAGGAAGAGGATTGGATGAATGAAGATGTTGTTGATGACTGCTTATCAGAGGAAGATGATGTTCTTAAGGACAGTTGTTCACTTCATAGTGAATAAATTTTAGATTTATTATCTTGTGAATATCTCAGATATTCAGGGGGAGATGGTTCTGAGTTCTTACAACCAACACACATTGATTTTGATATGGAGCATGAGTCAGTGAGATCTAACTTTGACATGTGTGCCTCTGATCTTTTTGTTACCCCAACACTGCTAGATGACAACCAGGTGCAGTATGATTCATTAGATGATGAGGTTGCCAGTGTTTTCTCAGTTTCAAGTGATTCAATGGTCCCTGATATTATTTTGAGTACTGATTGGAAGAATTGTGTGGATTCTAAATCCTCTTCTAATTTTGAATCTTTTTCTAAGCCATGGAAGGATGACATTTCAGCTACTCAAGCTTCACCATCTCATGGACAGGTTGATGCTTCTCTTCCCACCTATCAATAATTTTTGGTTTTGTCAGTTGTTGACAAAATGCAGGTTACTCCTATGTTCGGTGATCTCATCCCATGTGATGAGCTCCCTCAGTGTTTGCATGAAGATCAGTGTATCTTCTCCTTGGAGGTGTAAATTTCTGGTATGAATGGATCCAATAGTGATTGCACTGATAGTTTGATAGAGCTAGAGTGTTTTTCTTTCCGTGTGGATAGTAGAATTCCTGAGTTTGTTGACAAGATTGAGGATGGTTCATCTTGTGGCTCCTTCAGCATTTTCCTTTTTGACTGCAACATGCATGTGCCACAACATTTTTAGAATTGGTATGATTACCTTTCCAACCCTCAGGAGGAATGTGCTAGCAATCTTTGTTTTAAGCTTTTGAAAAGTGGATATAATTATGTTCTGTCACATGGAAATAGAATTTTCAATTTTCCCTTATTGAATGGAGATGAAAACTACTTGTTTGATAGAGGTAAAGGCTGATCAAAGTTTTGGGGCCTTGAGCCTTTTGTAAATATTGTAAATTTTTGTACAGTTTCCCTTTCCTGTTGTGTGCTTTTCCTTCTTGTTCCCTGCATTTTTTGAGTTCCCTACCTTTTTGTCTAGTGAGATGGTCCGCTTTAACCAGTGATTCTGAATCCTTGCCATGCCTGCAGGAGGCATGCATCCCCAACTAGAGCCATTGTTAGGCCATTTTCTAGTCAATGCAAAAATCCAATGAAAATGGCCTCTTCCCTGCAAATATTTTTGTGAAGTGCCCTTAGCCCTGTGTTCTCCAATGTTTCACCTTGCTCTAGCCCAAATTGCACGTGCTGAATCGCCAAATCCTAAAAGTTATTCGAGTTTCAAGGTCTGCTGGAAATATTTTCAAAATTTGCCTTAGTGTCGAAAATGCATAGTATTTTTGAAAATCCATGATGTTTTTGGCCTATGCATTATTTTCAACCTTGTTTTTCTTATTTTGTGCACTTGTCTTCTGGCGTCGAAAACTCTGTGTGTTTTTTATCATTCTCTATGTCAAATACTTTGTGTGTTTTTGACCTTGGTCCTAACTGCGTAGGTGTGATGGATGGTGGGGCCCAGTCCTTGCTCAGTTTCTTGTCACTGATTCTCTAGATCTCCTAGTGGTTACATCTCTTATTCAGTGACCTAGCGATTGTGTTGTCATGCAATCTCTTTCTTCTAGCAGTTAGATGCCTAACCTTCAACAACTTAGCAATTGTTAGTCATGTGATCTCTGAGTGTTTGGCGGTTAGTGGCTAACATCTCATGACCTGGCGAATGGTTAGTCACGTGGTTGCTGAATGCTTAGCAGTTAGTTGGTGGGGCTCGTGTTTCCAGTGACATGGGCATTCTTGATTGGCCAGTGGGTGGTCATGTGGCAGCCTTTGATTGGCTGTCACATGATTGCATAGCCCACTTTTTGGCTATGCGATCATGCGACTGGTCGACACGTGTCCTTGGGGCTTGGTGGCAGGGGGTTCATAGTGGTGACTCAGTGGTTGCAGGGATTGGAATGGTGACATGTGGCATTGGGTGGGCCCAGGTGAGGTCTGAGGTTTGGCGGAGTGGATAAAGATCTGGCGGCCCAACAAATTTCCTTCTTGTCACTAGTTCGCGTAATATAAAGGTGATGCCCTATTTCATTTGGCGATTCAATGAACAGTGGTCATGTGGTCGCTAAGTGATTTGGTGATGGTGTAAAGTATCTCGCAAACTGGTGAAAATTCTTCGATCGCCAGTTCACCAGATAGGTGGGGCTGATGTTTTCAGTGACAAGGCTTTTCCTGATTAGCTAGCGGGTGATAGGGTGGCAGTCTCATGGCCTTGTCGCATGATCACAGGGGCCACTTTTTAGCTATACGATCATGCGACCATTGTTTAGTCATCATAGTTGTGGAGTTAGGTGGGTCCACAGTGCCGGTGTTGTCGAGGTGTTCTTTTTTAATTGGTTGCTGACTACTGATCAAGTTGTTGACTTTCCAAAGGGGCCTGTGATTGTTGTGAATTAAATATGATCACTCGATGTGCTGGGAAGAGAAAGGGATCAATGGCCATGTTTTAAATTTTGTTGAGTGACCATTGGGATTTGAATTCAAATTTGCAGAAGTGTTTCCAGCAATAGAGGGTACCATTTTTATGGAATTCAATGTAGAAATGACCCTATTTGGTGAGAAGCGATTGGTTTGCCATTTGCAGTGTGGTCCAGGGTGCCATGAGTGTTTGCAAGGGTGTTTTTCCATGTGGGGGAGGATAGTTTTTGTTGGCTCAAGGTGTTTTGATGGTTTGGTCAAACTATTTTTTCATGATGAATTTGTGATCCTGGGTATAGATTTGAAAATTTTATCTTTCTTGTGGATCATTCTTGTTTTTGATAGGCTAGTGCTGGTTTTCCCTCCAGTGTGGTTTTTTGAAATTTTGCTATGGTTAGCTATTGTAACACTAGCCTTAGCTATTTGTAGCTTGTTGCAACCTATTATGGGTTTCCAAGATAGCTAATGGTATAAATAGTCAAAATTTTGACTATGTAGGCGTTCTGAATTTTGTCAGTTCTAGTGAAGGGTCCTTTTCCTATAGATTTTCTCCTTCTCTTTGCATATAGAGTGTTTCTCTTTCTCTTGCTGGTTCTAAGAATATAATGCACATTGTAATAGACTTGTTTTATGAATGATATTTTAATATACTCTTACTGTTGTCAAGCTATCTCCATTTGAATTCTAGATTCATTAATCATACATCAAGGGTGTTTGATTTTTCTATTTGCACTGCCTATGTGCTTGCAAGTGGAGTTGTCTTCATAGGGATAAATGATTCAGGGTTAGTGTTTATGTATGTATGAGCTGAGGTGTTAACGATAGTTCATGCTTGTCTTCCAGTGGATGTTGGTTAATGTATTATCTGTTTATAGGTCTCTTCTAAGGGGAGGGTTAAAATCTTTTGAGTGGATAATAACATACTTAAATTCACAAGTGGGTGTTAAGTTGAGGTTTGGTCATGGTGTGTGATTGATGTCAGGCATCAACACATTGAGTATGTTGTTTCTCATTTCATAGTTGTCCCTTGCAATATTGTATTTGACTCTATGGCCCAATGGATAAGGCAGTGGTCTATGAGAGACTTAGGGTATCTCAGAGGTCCCTTCAAACTCATTTTCAAATCATTTCCATTCATTCCCAGCCTTTTCCTTTCTCACTGTTAGTGTAGGTCTTTGGTTATCAGACCCATTGCATGCAAGCAGGTTATTGCATCAGATTTGGTTTCATTGGGGTACAAGATATCTATAGGATTCTAGTAACTATTCCACAATAATATATCTGCAGGCCTTTTAGTCATCAAGAAGAGTCGTGAGTGTCCAGATGAGGCAATACCCACCTGAGTGATGTGGAGCTCAAAGTAGAAGGATAATTTCTCTCTATCCTCATCAATTGACACTTTTTCCTTGTCAGACTTTGGAGCGAAGACTAACCATTTTGTTAATCATAGTGTAAACCTAGCACTGTGTGGGAACAAGTTTAAAAGCCAACAAAATGGTGACTCTGTTGGGGAGAACAATGAAAAAAAAGTTTATCTGTTAGAATGTCTGGTTGTTTCAAAATTCTACAGTATCTTATTGACCAGATTGATTTGCCCATCTGAGTCAGCCAACAAAATGGTGACTCTACTGGGGAGCCATTGGAAAGAGTCAAATACAAAAACAAGCATTTGCTGATATCTTCTCACCTAGTTATGAGTGGCGGTTCTGATTTGTCTCTGTTTGATCAGTGCATTTTCCTGATAGACAGTGTGTAAATCCTGGTGAGTTTTGTGTTGGCTAGAAGAAGAAATAATAAATTATTTTTCCTCTCAAGGAGGTGGTGACTCTACACTACAAAGAACCTGATGGAGCTACCTAGTGAGCTCTAGATCTACCTTGCTTCTAGCCAAAGGTCTTCTGCTAAAAAACTTTCAGGTTTTCTCTCATTGAAGGTTTATGGGCAGTTCCTCATGGAGGAATATAGGCCCTTTTTTTTTAATGGTATTGAAGGTGCCCCTAATGAGTTCTCTACTGAGGATGGGAAGTGCTTGCCAAGATTCATGGCTAATGGATCTATTTTTGCAAGCCAACATGTTGATGTTGTCATGGGTTTTTTTAGAGATATGGATGTTGAACATGAAGATATTACCATGAGGTTATTTGTGCACACATTTTCTGATGTTGCAAGGAAGTGGTTCTTGTCCTTGCCTTCATGTTCAATCCATTCTTGGGATGTGTTGAGAGCTAAATTTATTGAGCATTTTGATAAATTTGCTCCTCTCAAGAAGGAATTAGCAAGGTTGAAAATGGTGAACTGGCAATTAGTAGAGGACATAAGATTGCTAAGACTGGTGGCTCTTGATGATGTTCATGAGGAGGAAAATGTTTCTAATGTTGATTCTCACTATGTAGAGAGTGTTGATTATGAAGCTAATTCTGAGATCAGTGCATATGACGATGTTGAAAATAAATCTAAGGATGGCAATATTCCCTTTTGGTCTGCAGATTTTTCTTCTTGTCAACATGAGAGGGCAATTTTCTTGTCTCGGATTGATGATGTTTTGTGTGAAAGGGAAGATATTGAATATGATGTAGATGATGATTCCTGCATTGGTTTATTCACACAAGATGATCTAAGGCCAGACATATCCATTCTTTCTTGGATAAGAATGATGTTTGCAATGACAGGGATGTAGCTGATGAAGAGGAAAATGATATTAAGGCCCAAAGTCCATTGAGTAGTGAAAGGATTTCAGCTCTCTTGGCTGATGAATTCCAAAGGTATGCACCTTGTTTGGACTTTAATTTGTAGCTCCCCTGTGATATACACTTTGACACTGATAATGAGGCTAGTGTTCAAAATGACCATGAAGACCCATGTATACAAGATCTCCCCCCTTTTAGTGACTCTACAGAAAGAGAAGTAGAAGGACATGACAGTGTGTTTCCCTATCATCAAGATTGCAGTGATGAACAAGTTCCTTGTTCATATCCTTTTCTTTCTTTTGCCAAGTATGATACTGAGTGTGATAGTGTTGAGGACCCAGTCTTCAATAATTGGGACATAAATTCTTTTAGTGAAAATGATGATGCAATGTTCCCCTGTTACAAAAGCTTTAAAGAAGACCTTCACTTGGTTCATGATCCAGTTCATGAAGATGTCATTGATGAACCAGGTTGCTCAGTGGCTGACGCAATACATGAAGGTAAATCTGAGGGTTCAAGTCCTCTTCAGCCAGGTAATTCTAATGTAATGCATGATGCTCAGTATGTTTTATTTGCTGATGCATTACAAGGTGAGCTTTTTATTCTTTCCAATCAGCAGGAAGAAGTAGATGATGTTCCCTACTTCTTGGAATTTGAATATGAATATGGTGGTTGTGACTAGAAAGACATGGGTAGTTATCATTATAGTTTCATTTTTTAGCCCATGGTTATTCATATACATTTCTAGTAGGATGATCATAAAATTTTCAAGTGGTGGGTCACGTATGTGGATGAGAATCAGACCTTTGATTCAGGGGGGTCATTGATTTCATTTTGGTGGCCTGGGGCCATCAAGTAAAGTTGTAAATCTTGTAAATATTCCTTCCCTTTCCTGCTGTGTGTTTCTTTCTTGGCTTGTTCCCTATGTTTTTTGGGGTCTCTATATTTTTCCAATGGGTGGTCTACTTCTCCCAGTGATTCTGAATCCTTTCCATGCCTGTAGGAGCCATGCATCCCTAACCAAAGCCACTGTTAGGCTATTTTTTTGTCATAGCAAAATCCTATGAAAATGGCCCATTTCCTTGCAATGTTTCATGGTGTGTGCCCTTGGCCCTATGTTCCTCATTGTATCACCTTGCTCTAGCCCAAATTGCACATGCTAAATCACCAAATCCTGAAAGTTATTCGAGTTTCAAGGTCTGCTGAAAATATTTTCAAAATTTGCCTCAGTGTCAAAAACCCATAGTATTTTTGAAAATCCATGATGTTTTCAGCCTGTGCATTGTTTTTGACCTTGTGCTTCCTATTTTGTGCACTTGTCTTCTAATGTCAAAAACTCTGTGTGTCCTCGGTCTTTCTCTATGTCGAATACTTTGTGTTTTTTTGGTCATTCAATTTTCCCCTATTGAATGGAGATGAAAACTACTTGTTTGATAGAGGTAAAGGCTGATCAAAGTTTTGGGGCTTTGAGCCTTTTATAAATATTATAAATCTTTGTACAGTTTCTCTTTCCTGTTGTGTGCTTTTCCTTCTTGTTCCTTGTATTGTTTGAGTTTCCTACCTTTTTGTCCAGTGGGATGGTCTACTTTAATCAGTGATTCTGAATCCTTGCCATGCCTACAGGAGGCATGCATCCCCAACTAGACCCACTGTTAGGCCATTTTTCAGTCAATGTAAAAATCCAATGAAAATGGCCTCTTCCCTGCAAATGTTTTCATGAAGTGCCCTTAGCCCTGTGTTCTCCAATGTTTCACCTTGCTCTAGCCCAAATTGCACATGCTGAATCGCTAAATCCTGAAAGTTATTCGAGTTTCAAGGTCTGCTAGAAATATTTTCAAAATTTGCCTCAATGTCGAAAACCCATAGTATTTTTTAAAATCCGTGATGTTTTCAGCCTGTACGTTGTTTTTGACCTTGTGCTTTCTATTTTGTGCACTTGTCTTCTGGCGTCAAAAACTCTATGTGTTTTCGGTCATTCTTTGTGTCGAATACTTTGTGTGTTTTTTACCTTGGTCGTAATTGCATAGGTGTGATGGATGGTGGGGCCCAATCCTTGCTCAATTTCTTGTCACTGATTCTCTAGACCACCTGGCGGTTACATCTCTTATTCAGCGACCTGGCGACTGTGTTGTCATGCAATCTCTTATTTTTGGCAGTTAGGTGCCTAACCTTCAGTGACTCAGTGACTGTTAGTCATGTGATCTCTGAGTGTTTGGTGGTTAGTGGCTAACATCTCATGACCTGGCAAATGGTTAGTCATGTGGTCGTTGAATGCTTGGTAGTTAGTTGGTGGGGCCCATGTTTCTAGTGACATGAGCATTTCTAATTGGTCGGTGAGTGGTCATGTGGCATCCTTTGGTTGGCCGTCACATGATCGCATAGCCCACTCTTTGGCTACGTGATCATGCGACTAGTCGACATGTGTCCCTGGGGCCCGGTGAGAGCTGGTATTGTGGTATCCATGGTGGTGACGTGCTAAGTTTCGATTGGTTGCCAGTGTTTCCAATTGCAGGGGGTTTGTGGTGGGACCCATGTTTGCAGTACCTAAACATTTTTGACATTTGGTGGTGAGTGCTAATAGTTAGTCACATGTTTGCATAGCCTTTTTCAAGGCTATGTGATCATGTGACTGACATCTTGCATTAGGATTTTGTGGTAGTGGTTGCAGCAAGGTTAAAGTCTGTGGGTTCTCAAATGTTTGTGTAGCCCATTTTTAGGCTATGCTATCATGCGACAACTATTTGGTGTCACCATTGCAGAGTTAACCTGAGATGTCTGATTGGTTCAAAATGTAGGTAGGTGAATTGCAAGGTGACCGTTGCTTTTGAAATTCTAACTTCTAAGAGGGTTTCCAGCGATGGGAAGTACCAAAATTGAATGCTTGCATGACTAATTTGGTGGGAATGATTTCACTGGTTGTGTAGTGTGGTCCAGAGTAGCTATGTGGCTGATTTGTAGAGGTTATTTTGTACCTGATATAGTGTGGTTTTGCACTCGAGGTGTGTTTGCAGGGGGTTGATTAGACTAGTTTTCATGGCAATTCCTAGTTTTATATCTTGGCTCGCAGATTTTCATAATTGCAGATCTATTTGAGATTTTTTGAATTGCTTGGTTTCCTGCCCTTGCAATAAATTTTGATGTAATTTTGATTGGTGTTGTGGGTGAAACCCTAGCCTTAGCTGTCCATAGCTTGTTGCAACCTGTTATAGGTTTCCAAGGTAGCTAATGGTATAAATAGTCAAAATTTTGACTGTTTAGGGGTTCTAAATTTTGTCAGTTCTAGTGAAGGGTCCTTTTCCTGTAGATTTTCTCCTTCTCTTTGCATATAGAGTGTTCCTCTCTCTCTTGATGGTTATGAGAATATAGTGCACATTGTAACAGACTTGTTTTATGAATGAGATTTTAATATACTCTTACTGTTGTCAAGCTATCTCCATTTGAATTCTGGATTTATTAATCATACGTCAAGGGTGTTTCATTTTTCTATTTGCACTACCTATGTGCTTGCAAGTGGAATTGTCTTCACAGGGATAACTGATTCAAGGTTAGTGTTTATGTATGTATGACCTGAGGTGTCAAAGATATTTCATGGTTGTCTTCCAGTGCATGCTGGTTAATGTATTGTCTGTTTATAGGTCTCTTCTAAGGGGAGGGTTAAAATCCTTTGAGTGGATAATAACATACTTAAATGCACAGGTGGGTGTTAAGTTGAGGTTTGGTCATGGTGTGTGATTGATGTCAGGTATCAACACATTGAGTATGTTGTTTCTCATTTCATAGTTGTCCCTTGCAATACTGTATTTGACTCTATGGCCCAATGGATAAGGCAATGGTCTATGAGAGGCTTAGGGTATCTCAGGGGTCCCTTCAAACTCATTTTCAAATCATTTCCATTCATTTCTAGTATTTCCCTTTCTTGTTGTTAGTGTAGGTCTCTGGTTATCAGACTCATTGCATGCAAGCAGGTTATTGCATTAGATTTGGTTTCATTGGGGTACAGGATACCTATAGGAGTCTAGTAACTATTCCATAATAATACATCTACAGGCCTTTCAGTCATCAAGAAGAGTCATGAGTGTGTAGATGAGGTAATACCCACCTGAGTGATGTGGAGCTCAAAGCAGAAGGAGGATTTCTCTCTATCCTCATCAATTGGCACTTTTTCCCTATTAGACTTTGGAGCGAAGACTAACCAGTTTGTCAATCATAGTGTAAACCTGGCACCGTGTGGGAACAAGTTTAAAAGCCAACAGAATGAAAGTTTAAAGAATGAAAATGAAGATCTGAAATCTAAACTTGGCAAGGTAACATCTGAATTTGATAAAGTCAAACTGCAGTATGATGAACTTGAGAAATACAGCAAAATTGTGAAAGGTGAATTGACTCAATCTAAACAACAACTTGATAGGCTATATTCAAATAGTGAAAATATTGATAAGAAAGTATCTTATGGAAAACCATTCTATGACAAAACTGGTCTTGGATTTAACATATTGAAGATAGTTATTGAAAGCAAGAAACCAGATTTGAATGAATGTGAAAGCAGTGAAGAAAAGAAGTTAGATGAGAACAAATTAGAAGAATCACCTAAGCAAGAAGAATCACCAAAGCAAGAAGATGCACCTAAACAAGAAGAACCACAGAAGCAAGAAGAATCATCCAAAGGTATGCAAAGAGAATTCAAAGGTAGATGTTTTACATGTAATACTATTGGTCATATGAAGAGAGATTGTACAAGTAAACAATTCAAACCTCTAAATGGTTATTGTTATAATTGTCATAGTTTTGGACATAGAGCTATTGAATGTAGAAGATCTAAAGTTATTGAGAATAATTACAATAGAAGAATGCCTAGAAATACTAACAATGCAGATCAGAGATCAATTGAAGACATGAAAAGAGGAAATGGAATTGTATGTTTCAGATGCGACAAAATTGGACATATTGCTAGAAATTGTAGGACACAAATCAATCAGCAAATACCTAGATATGGAACCAATGGAATCACTTGTTAGATATGTAACAAGATTGGACACACAACAAGATTTTGTAGATTGAACAATGGAGGTTATCAACATAACCCTAACCCTAGAAACTATGTAATAAGGAATGAAAATGCAGGAAACAAAGAGAAAGGTTGCTGTAGCAATGAAGATGAAGTAAAATTTGTTAAAGGTACAGATCAAGGAGGTATATTCAGCATTGTAGGTAATCAAGAAGGTAATGTATCTAAAGGTAAGAATGAGTCTTTACCTAACCCTTCTTTAAGCACTTAAATTATGTAAATTTTTGTAGTTTAGGAACTTAGAATTAGCATAGAGTTAGATTTTGAATGAGTTAAGTTTTGCGCAGTTAGATGAAGGTTTGTTATGTTATACTAATGCTATGGTTAAGTGTGCAAAAAGATTTATGGTTGCAGGTTTACAGAATCATCTTTTTGGCATTTTGGCAGCAAAATTATTGAATGCGATGTCAAATCGAGTAAATGCTAAGTGGTAAAATATTGAAATAGAAGTTATTATGATTATCAAGCAATTAGAAGTGATTTGGAAGCAAAGAAAGAAGTTTGGAAGTGATTTGCAGAAGTTTGAAGCATCGATCTAGCAAAAGCCCTAATTTTACGAATTTAAGGTATTTATCTGACTACGATCTTGAATCAGCTTAAGAAATTAGATATAATCATGGATGTGTCATTGATTCACAACATTAAGGAAAAGAAAAGACCTAGCAATAAGAAAGATCCAGTTGAACCCTCAGAAAGAGATGCTAGTTTAGCCTTATCAGCCGTACCAGATGGAGTTCTTCATTTAGAGAATGTTAAAGGTTATCTTGGATGCAAGTATGAAACCCTAAGGGAGTATGATTTTAATGGTGAATATAAGAAATTGTACAACTCAGATATGTTAGTGAAACAAGGTTATGAACATCTAGAAAACAATGAAATCATTGAGTACTCTATGAAATATGAATTTGATGATGAAGAGTGTACTAAGATCATTTTGAGTAGGATTCATAATGGAAAATTTTGGTTAGAAGATAGAGTTATAGACATAACTGCAGACCTGATTCATGATGTGACTGGATTTTCAAAAGTTGGTGCAATCCCATTGAATGAGAAAAACATGAGAAAAATTGTGATTGAAAACTCTAGTTCAGTATACAATGGCAGAGTTATAGTCACTAGTAAAATTAAACAAGATGATGTAAAATACTTGTGTAAGATTTTGACAACAAAGTTTTGTGCAAGCTCTAGAGAAGGTGATATGCCAGCAGGTATGGTACACATTGCTTATTTGATGTGTGTTGAGAAGAAGCCTATGGATATGTGTGAAATTTTGAGAATATAGTTGTTTGAGAATTTGGAGAAGATAAAGAAAGCTAAATACACTCACTTTAGATTTTCCTCATTGGTTACTTACATGTTCTTTCACTTGTTAATAAGATTTCCTTACACTATTGAATGGAATGATGGTGAGAATACTATGGAAAGAATCAATAAAGTCTACATGAAACATCTTATTGAGAAGGTTAATGACAGTGTAAAGTTAGCATTGAAAACTTTTCAAAACATTGTGGTAAATAGATCAAGGATTCCTCCATCCCTAGTTGAGAAATACAAAGATGATATATGTTTTATGGTTGATACTGATTTCACTTACATTGAGGCAGTAGAACCTAGACATGAATTCATAGACCCTCTTGGCTATGAAATCTCTAAAGTTGAAATAGAAAGTTATGTTAGTAGATTGTTGAAAATTAAAGTTGACACTCATAGCAATAGATTTGGAACATATGATGAAAAATTTGGTTTAGCAAAGTCACTTAAGGAAGAGAAACAATCAAAGAAGAGAGTGGATTCTACAATAAAGAAAATTTTAAAAGAATCAGGTATGAGTGAGTAGGAATTTGATATTGCAAAGAAGACTATAGAAGCAATAAGGCAAAGTGAGATATTATCAGTCCCACCTTTGGCATCAAGTGCATAACCTATTCAAGTAAAGGTAAAGGTTGAAGAACCTGAGAAGGAACAAGGAATTAGTCAGACAGAGAAACCCTTTTCCTTAGCACTGAGGAAAAGAATGAAGGTGAGTGCTTCAGGACTAGGTAAAAGATAGAAAACAATTGTTCCACCAGTACCTAGAAGATTTGCAAAAATAAAAGATGATGAAGTGACAACAAAGAAGAAATCATGGAAACCAAGGATAGAAAGAGTTAATGAAGATATAATGTAGCATGGAGACTTTACCAAAATGAATAAATACTATGATTTATATGGATCCTCTAACAAATTAAATCTTGAGAATGAAATGGTTACACATGATTTTGTCAAACAAGAAATTTGATACTATTCATGGAAAGATACCAGAAGATTTGTACAATAGACTTGTGAGAAGAAAGATGAGAGCACAAGAAGAAGATACTAAAATGAGAGAGAATGTGATTAGATAGTTATGTGAGATAAGAGATGATGACCATCTTAAATAGATCCTCAAGCCACTTGAGACCCTATTGAGAACCAAAAGAAGAATTATAAAAATAATGGGAGGATAATATGAGCAAGTAAAGATTGAAACTGAATAGGCAGTTGTGCAAGTGCTAGCAAACTTGGTAGCAGGAAAAGATAGAAAAGATCAAGCAGTTGTAGAACCAGCAGAGAAACAGAGTTCAAAACAAGTAGAGGTAGCAGTAGAGGTAGTTGAAGTTGAAGATATTCCCTCTTCTTCCATAAACATTGGCACAGAATCTATGGACATTGAAGGAACTAAAGTTACTTTAGATTTAGATGATGCGGGTACTCAACAGTTTGGATAACATTGTTGACAATTTGGATTTGGGAGAGCAAGAAAAGACTATTGAAATAGAGACTACACATACTAAAGTGCAAATGGAAATAGAGGCCCCTAAACCTACTGAAACAGAAGAAGACATCAGTCTTACTTCTAAGACTAGACAAGAGAAAGGAATAGAAACATTGATTGAAGACTTGAGCAAGGAAGTTGATGACGATGATCAAATAGAGTTGATCACCTCTTTAAACAAAATTATTGCAAAGAACAAGAAAGTTAAGAATTTAGAAGGTAGTCTGAAAGATTTGATTGAGAAGCTACAAAGTGTCATATCTACAAAGGTCTTTGATTCAGATCCACTTGAAAGAGAAAAGATGTTAATTAAATCTTTTGATGTTGAATTCACTAATTTAACTGATATTGCTAAGGTTAAGGATCAGGTAGCTTATGAAGCTGAGATGTTGCAGAACATAAGTCAGAATATCAAGAATGACATTGACAGCCTTGATAGAAACATTAAGGACTTAAGGAAACATCTTGAGACTGGAAAGTGTTTGTACATTCAGTGTACAAAATCTGAGAATATTTTAATTGAAGAAGAAAAGAAGATAAAAGAGAAGAAAAATGAAATTGTAGCAGAGACAAACTCTTTGGCTAGCTTAAACATGAAGATCAGAATAGTTGAGAATAAGATCAGGAAATTATATGATGAAATAAGGACTTTAAATGATGAGAAGAATAAGAAATCTATCAGAATAAACATCTTGAGAGAGCATGTCTCAATCAAGTTGACCATAATAGAAGAGCAGTTAGATGAATGTCTTACTGCTAAGACAACATTTTAAAAATTCAATTTTGAGTCCCTCCAAGCTTGTCAGATTGCAGCATACGGATTGAGTACTTTACTCAATGTAGCAGAATCAATAAAGAAGGCATGGGAGAAAGATTTTGAGTCTTGGAAGATAGATTATGTAGATTATGTTGCAAGCCTACGGGCTTTGCAATAAGACAATAAGGTAAAATTTTTGACACACTTTTTGTATGTCCCTTTCCAACCTTTATTTGGTCATTGTTGTCAAAGGGGGAGAGATACTTAGAAAATTGTCTATATGATAAGGAAGGATACTCATAAGGGGAGTTCTATGGAGTATTATGAAGTGTTATAGATTATTGTATATATTTTGAGGAGATATAAGGATAGTATACTTATTTTCTACTATGGCCACAATTTTGATACAAATTTTGAGATTTTGACTTGTACACTTAGTCAATTTTTCTCATATGTTGCCACCAATGACAAAGGGGAAGATTGTTTGCAATTTGGCTAAGGTATGTACATAGATGTTGTCATTATGGAAACATATGTTCCCTATGAAGAGTGCATAAGCTGGAAAGTAAGTATGGAAGATCCCAGACTAAAATTGTCTAAGTATGAAACAACGATTTTGACAAAGCACCTGATATAGTTTGTTTTGGCGACGTTCACTGGAGCATGATCAGAGTTTGCACAATTGAACATAGACTCTATGGTGTCTAAGGATACCCCACCTCAATGCACAAAAGACTACGGATAGTACGGACAAAGTTATGACTATTTTATCGATGATAAAGTACAACTGACATTGTAGTTTTGAAGACAGAACTAGTAAATGAATTAAGGGATTATTTTGCTTGTCAAAATAATGACTTAATATTATAAAGAGATGACATCCTAGATGTTTACTCTTGGATAAAGATATGCAAGCTGACAAGAGAAAGATATTATGTTTATATCTTGTATAAATAAAGATGTACCAAGCATACTTGAAATGAAACATGTAATATGTGTAAATTGTGATAGTAGTGAAAGTTGTTGATGCAAAGTTGTAAGCAGTACCATATTGTAATCAGTAAACATTTGTATTACTTGTTTGGGTAGTGAGCTCATCTGATAATCAGGTTTTGTATCTACAACTTCTAACAGGGTTGGGGCTTCTAACAAGGCCTATAGTCCCTTAATCAGGACTGATACACTATATGATTGTAACAGGATCCTAACAGGTCAACATCCCTAACTGGATATCTTTTGATTAGTGGATCTTTGTGGGTACCATCCCCACTGAGGTTTTTCCTTGGCCAGGGTTTTTTTGAGAACATATCATGTGTTATGAGTTCTTTACATTTAGTATTGTGTATGCTATTTAGTTTCTTATGCTTTGTATGCATTAAAGTAATCTATTATATCCATAAGTGGGCAAAAGTAAAAGTTTGTGAAATACTGATTCACACCCCCCTCTCAGCATTTCCTATTTCTAACACCTATATATATACATATATGTATATATACATATACATACATATACATATACATATATATATATATATATATATATACATATACATATATATATACATATATATATATATATGTACATCTATATATATATATATATGTATGTATGTATATATATGTATATGTATATATATATATATATGTATATGTGTATTATATATGTATATGTGTATATATATATGTATATGTATATGTATATATATATATATATCTATATATATACACATATACATATACATATACATATATATATATATATAGTATATATATATATATATATATATATATATATATGTATATGTA
Source organism: Chamaecyparis obtusa (assembly GCA_027943335.1). Classification (NCBI taxonomy): domain Eukaryota; kingdom Viridiplantae; phylum Streptophyta; class Pinopsida; order Cupressales; family Cupressaceae; genus Chamaecyparis; species Chamaecyparis obtusa. The sequence goes on from BSBK01005380.1 coordinate 480,020, forward strand.
TATGTGTATATATATAGATATATATATATATATACATATACATATACATATATATATATACATATACATATATATATACATATACATATACATATACATATACATATACATATACATATATACATATATATATATATATATATATATATATATATATACACACACACACATATACATATACATATACATATGTATATGTATATGTGTGTGTATATATATATATATATGTATATGTATATATGTATATCTATGTATATCTATATATATATATATATATATATATGTATATATAAATGTATATGTATATATATGTATATGTATATATATATATGTGTGTGTATATATATATATATATATATATATATATGTATGTATATATATATATATATGTATATATATACACATATTTATATATATACATATGAACTACAACTGATTGAATATCCAAGATGAACTGAGGAAACATTGATTAGAAATCACCAAGTACTAAACTGGTATGTAAGATGATTAAATCAGTCATTATATTGTCAATGATGTCAACTAGTTTTGACAATACTTATCATGTAAATTACAAACATCTAAAGAATCTGTTGATGGAGAAAAGATGAAGACCAAAGTTATCTACATAAGGAATAGATGGATATGACAGAGAAGGAAAAGGTAAACATTGGGTAATTTATTTGATGTGGCTATGACTATACATTGTTGACTTGATTATGTTTCATTAATTTATCTTGAAGAAGAGATTCAAAATTGGACAAGACAATGTGGTCGGTAATTGAAGATTTATGTATACACCGAGCTAGTGCTGTGTATACTGACTGATTGTATTAACCAAGCTAGTCTAACTAGTGATCACCAACACATTTCTACATTAACCAATGATGGATGAAAACATTAAATGCTAAGGTTAGCCAACTGAAGATGATGAGCTAGATATTGTTATGATTTCAAGACTAAGGATGAAGTTTTTTATGAGATCCATGACTAACAAAATTTGAAGAAGATCTAAATGATGATATTGAAATGTGTTAATGACACATCTGCTGAGGAAGGTTTAAGAGGAAAAATGGATGAAGGAGACTAAGCGGAAAAATCTAATGGTTGAGAAGAAAATGGTTTACCTATCTATTTAAGTGACATGAGTTTCATTTTTGAAATAATAAGGGAAGAAGAAGACCATAGAGATATCGTGTGAAGACTATTCATGCATTCCTGATCAAACTAGTTATCGAAAGAACTAAACTACGAAGTGAACTGAGCATCGGAGAACTATTTACCAAGGGATAGTAACTGTAGAATATTGAAGAAGTGAATTTGATTATTGATTAGAGGATTTTTATGGGCTTAGCATAGATCTAAATATCTACAATTGAGTTGTATTTGAATCAGATCATATTGTATCAGTTTAACCATTGATTCAGAAAATCTCTTAACTGAGTGGACCTAACAGTCTTTTATTCTGCCCCTATGTCATTCAGAGAATGTACATAGTTATCTTATTGACCCCATAGTGAGTGTTGGTCAAAATTTAATGGTTAGTGTTAAATCCTCTAACAAGATCACACCTAACAATGTGTTTGTAACCTTTAACAGGGTTGGCTCTTCACTAAGCTCACTTCAAAAGAGTGAAATATTTTGGGTTACTAGTCCCAGGTGATTTTGCCCTTAATAGGGTTTCCGCATTAAATCATTGTGTTATGTGCTTTCTGTTATGATTATTTTTTCTATCATACATTACATGCTGCATAATTGATTTAGTCGATAATTGCATTGGGATATTTAACTAGTAATCGGTATAAGCACAAAGATAGATTAAGTCTATATGTTACCGAGCTGCATATTTTGTTTAAATTATTTTGTGGAGTACATCTTGATATTTGGGACTGAGGATAATTGATTGAGCCCCCCTCTAGGTTATTATAATAATTGGTATCAAAGCTCATTGGTAATTTCTTGGAACAAAGTTTTAAGGAATTCATTAGAAAGATTACAAGATGTATAAGAGGGAAGTGCCAAACGTGAACAAGGACAATTTTACTACATGGAAAATTCAGATGAGACTTCACATATCTGGAATTGGAGATTTTTCTATAACTTTACTAGACAATGGTTACATATGACTGAAAAATGGAACTTTAACCCTTGATCAATTGAGAGACTGACATGAACATAATATTACTATGATAGAGATTATTACTGCTCTATCTGATGCCTAATTTGAAGATGTCAAGGCTTGCTCTACTACATAGGAAATATGGGATAAACTTTCTCTAGTCCATGGTGGTGATGCAAATGTGATGAGATCCATAGCTGAAAGCTTAAGAGGTATATTTGATGACATAAAAATGAAGGAAGGAAAAAATATCACACTCTACACAAACCAAATCAAAGAGGTAGTCAATGCTATCTGAGGAGCTGGTGGTGTCATTTCTGAAGATACAATGGTAAGTAAGATACTAAGAACCTTATTTCCTACATATGCAATCAGAATGTCTTCTATACATGAAATGACATCTGCACCTGGTATCACTCTTACTCTTAATAGTCTTATTGGGAAATTAAAAACTTTTGAGCTAAACAATTTTGATAAGAGTGTTGTACCATCTTTTGAGTCTTCTTTTATGTCTTCTATGAAGATTTGTAAATCTAGCAATAGATACAGTGTAAGGAATGACAATGATAGTAATACTGATAATGAGCTTGATGAACTTGAAGCTCTGATGGCTCAAATATTGCCTAAAGGTAAAGCTAGATATAAGCGAAAGTTACCTTTAGCTTATTTTAATTATAAAGAAGTAGGTCATTTAAATGCTAGATGTCCTAACAGAAAAGAGGAAGATAAAAAAAGAGACCGATCTAGTGATGAAATATATGAAAGAAGAAATAACAGAGATTACCAACACTACAACATAGACAACTGAGATAAAAAAGATAAAGGCAAAAAGACATGCTATTTGGTTGAAGATAAGGACACTGAAACTGACACTAATGATGATGTTGAAGTAGTGTTTGTTGTAATGAAAAATGATTTAGAAGAGGAGGAAAGGTATATAAAAACAATAATCATTTCTAAAGTTAGTAAAAATGATACTTGGATCATTGATAGTGGTTGTACACATCACATGACTGGTGATGAAGAAAATTTTGAACATCTTGAGCATTATAATGGAGGATCAATGAAAATGGGTAATGATATGCATTTCATGGTTAAAGGAAAAAAATATATTCCAATGAATGATAAAATTAGATGTGATAATGCATACTGGGTAAAAGGACTAAATTACAATTTGTTGAGTGTGGCACAACTTAATAACTCAGGTCATCGAGTGGCATTTGAAAGAAAGAAAGTAAAAGTCTATGATAAAAAAGGAAAGCTTGTCGGAATAGGAGGACAATCAAAAGGTAACTCATTTTATCTTAACAATGCTGAGACTTCTTATTTACTGGTGAAAAATAAGAATGCATGGTTATGGAATAAGAAGTTATGTCATGTAAATTTTGATAACATGATTAAGATCAGTAAAGAGAGAAAAGTTAGGAGATTACCTAAACTTGCAAAACCTTATCATGTTATGTGTCAACAATGTGAAAAAGGAAAAATGACCAAAAGCTAGTTTTAAAAGTACAAACTACTCATCTAAATGAATTTAGGAGTTGGTTAACACTGACTTATGTGATCCCATGAGAACTGAAAGCTACTATGGAGATAGATACTTTATTTTTTTGTTGATGACTATACTAGACTGATGAGTCTAATGTTCTTAAAAGAAAAATTTGAGGCATTCAAATTGTTCGAATGGTATAAGGCTAAAGTAGAGAAAGAAAGTAGAAAAGAATTGAAATACTTAAGGTCTAACTGAGGTAGTGAGTTTATTTTTTATGAATTCACTAACTATTTTAATGAGAATGGTATAAAATGATAGGTTTTCACACCTAGAACACCACAAAAAAATGGAATTGTTGAAAGGAGAAACAAATCTATTGTTGATTGTGCTAGAACCTTGATGATAGAGAAGAATGTTGCACAAATGTACTTAATAGAGGCAATTAGCACAACTTTATATGTATTGAACTAAGTTCAACTAAAGAAAGACACAAACAAGACACCGTATGAGTTATGGTTTGGATACACACTGAGTGTAAGTTATTTCAGAATTTTTAGTAGCAAGTGTTATATTCTAAAAGATGATAGGAAGGAAAATTTGACTCTAAAGGTGATGAAGGAATATTCTTGTGATATTCTACTAAGAGTAAAGCTTACAAATGTCTGAAAAAAGTTACTAATAAGATGATAGAAAGTGCTAATGTAAAGGTTGATGATTTTGCTGATAAGAATGATGTAGAAAGCATGAGGAGCTAGAAGACTATGGTAGGATTACTTATGTTGAAGATCCAAAGTATCTATCAAAGCCGCAGGCTGTGTCTACCTAGCATCAAGAAAATACTATCGATGGTTAGCAAATGGAAATTGAGCATCAGGAAGATGCTACTGAGAAAGAAATTGAACCTAAATAGAATGAAGAAAAGAGGAGAGATCAAGTGCTAGCAATATTTGTTAGAAGACATCATCCTGAGAATCAAATCATTGGAGATAAGAAAGATGGCATGATGACCCAAAGTAAGTTAAGAAAAAATGCATGCTTAGTTTGTGAGTTTGAACCAAAGACTATTAAGGATTCTCTTGATAATGAATAATAGATAAATTCTATGAATGAGGAGATAAAATAAATTGAAAAGAATAAAACATGGACATTGGCACCTAGACCAAAAGATAAAAATGTTATTGGTACTAAGTGGATTTTTAGGAATAAGTTGAATGAGAATGGAGAAGTTACAAAGAATAAGGCAAGACTTGTTTGCAATGGATATGCACAAGAAGAAGGTGTTGATGATGGTGAAACCTTTGCACCTTTTTCTAGATTGGAAGGAGTTCGGATGCTACTTTCCTATGCTACACATAAGGGATTTAAGGTATATCAAATGGATGTGAAATCAACATTTCTAAAATTCTTGCGAAGGAGGTCTACATAGAACAACCTGAAGGGTTTATTGATCCGAATCAGAAAGAAATGGTATGTAGATTGCACAAAGCTCTATATGGACTAAAACAAGCACCGAGGGCATGGTATGGAAGACTAAATGCTTATTTAATTAGTATTGACTTTGGAAGAACTAGTGAAAATATTAACATGTACATGAAAGGAGATTTAGATGACAACATTTTCATTGCTGCTATGTTTGTTGATGATATAAACTTTGGTGGACAAGATCAGATCTATAAATCTTTTGCTGATGAAATGAAAAAGGAATTTGAGATGTCTATTTTTGGAGAGATTAAATTCTTTCTAGGTTTGGAGATCATACAACAGAAAGATGGAATTTTCATCACTCAATCAAAATACATTAAGGAGGTATTGTAGAATTTTGGCATGGAAGATGTTAAACCTGTGTGAACATCGATGGTAACTAGGTGCAAATTGAAAAAAGATGATGAATATACCTAGGTAAATTAGACTATGTACTAATCTATGACTGGAAAACTATTGTATGTTGTATAGAGTAGGCCTGATATTTCACATTTAGTGGGGATTGTGGCAAGATTTTATGTGAATCCTAAAGAATCACATATGGTTGTTGTAAAGAGAATCTTGAGATGTTCAAAGAAGATAGAGGATTATGGCTTATGGTATTCTAAGGAAGGAGCAATTGAACTGAATGTTTACACCAATGCAGATTGGGTTGGAAACATAGATGACCGAAAGAGCACAATCGATGGAGCATTCTTTTTAGGAGATAGGCTTGTGACTTGGATTAGCAAGAAAAAAGAATGCATTTCTTAGTCCACTACTGAAGCAGAGTATGTTGCTACTTTTGCAAACAATTCAAATATTTCATGGATCAGACAAGTATTGGAAGGAATAAATGAGGTAATCACCGAGCTGGTGATTATATCTTGTGATAATACCAGTTCCATAAACATTTCAAAGAATCATGTGATGCATTCTAAAACAAAGCACATATCTATTAAGTATCACTACTTGAGAGAACAAGTTCAAGAGAAGCAAGTAAAATTTGAATTTCTAACATCTAAGGAGAAACTTGTTGATATCTTTAATACTAAACCATTACCGAAGCATACATTTGAATACTTGAGGACTAGACTTGGGGTCCATCCCCTGTCTATTGAACACGGAGGTGATTAGAAGGTTTTATCAACCTATTCCTATTAGAAGATCATTCATGTTGATGCATATAGCTCACACTTGGATTTTGTTAAGGTTGTGAAAGATTGAAGAGGCTAAAACAAAAATTTGTACACTGAAGGTACTGATATGCATAAAGAGAGTTACTTGGCTATTTTAGAGCTATTTTATGCTTACTTTAGAATTTTCTATCAAAGGGAGAGGAATTGTATATGAAAATTAGAGAAGTAAATCAGTATGGAGAGGAATCAGAGAAAGGGAGAGTTTGAATATTTGTTGCTGAGAACAAGAACCTGAGACCCTGTGGATCTAGAGAGAGCCTGCTTGTAATGCTGTTATGTTTTGTAGTGATTAAACATATTAAATTTAAGCTTACCGAGCTACAAAATTTTCTTATATTTTGGTAGAATACACATTTGGTATGTGCATGGAATATTTTCATATTTCTTGTGTTTCCATCAATGCCAAAGGGAGAGATTGATGAACTACAACTGATTGAATATCTGATATGAACTTAGGAAACAATGATTAGAGATCATTGAGTACTGAAATGGTATGTAAGATGATTATTTGATGTCAACTAGCTAGTTTTGAAAATACTTATCATGTAAGTTTCAAACATCTGAACAATCTATTGATGGAGAAAAGGTGAAGAACAAAAATATCTACATAAGGAAAAGATGGATATGACAGAGAAGGAAAAGGTAAACATTGGGTAATTTATTTGATCAGGCTATGACTATATATTGTTGAATTGATTATGTTGCATTAATCTATCTTGAAGAAGAGATTCAAAATTGGACAAGACAATGTGGTTGGTAATTGAATATTTCTATATACACCGAGCCAGTGTTGTGGATACCGACTGATAGTATTAACCAAGCTAGTCTAGCTAGTGATCACCGCACATTTCAGTATTAACAAATGATGGATGAAAACATTAAATGCTATAGTTAGCCAACTAAATATGATGAGCTGGATATTGTTATGAGATCCATGACTAACATTATTTGAAGAATATCTAAAGGATGAGATTGAAATGTGTTAATGACACATTTTCCGAGGAAGGTTTAAGAGGAAAAATGGATGAAGGAGATTAAGTGACAAAATCTAATGGTTGAGAATAAAAAGGTTTACCTATCTATTTAAGAGACATGAGTTTTATTGTTGAAACAATGCCAGAAGAAGAAGATTGTAGAGATATCGTGTGAAGACTATTCATGCATGCCTAATCAAAATGGTTATTGAAAGAACCAAATTGTAGAGTTAACTGAGTGCCAGAAAACTATTTACTGAGGGATAGTAAGTGTTGAATATTGAAGAAGTGAATTTTATTAAATTGATGAAAGGATTTATATGGGCTTAAAAAAAGATCTGAATATTTGTAATTGAGTTGTATTTGAATCAGATCATACTATATTAGTTTAACTATTGATTTAGAAAATATCTTAACCAAGTGGACCTAACAGTCTTTTATTCTGCCCCTATGTCATTCAGAGAATGTACATTGTTATCTTATTGACCCCATAGTGAATGCTGGTCAAAAGTTAACTTTTAGAGTTAAATCCTCTAACAAGATCATCCCTAATAGTCTGTTTGTAACCTTTAACATGGTTCTCTCTTCACCAAGCTCACTTTAGAAGAGTGAATTTTTTTTGGTTACCGGTCCCAAGTGGTTTTTCCCATAATGGGGTTTCCATGTTAAATCATTGTGTTATGTGTTTGCTATTATAATTGTTTTTTCTATCATACGTTACATGATGCATAATTTATTTAGTCGATAATTACATTTGGATATTTAGTTCATAATTGGTAAACGTACAGAGATAGATTAAGTTTATATGTTACCGAGATGCATATTTTGTTTAAATTGTTTTGTGGAGTACATCTTGATATTTGTGACTGAGGATGAGAGAGAGAGAGAGAGAGAGAGAGAGAGAGAGAGAGAGATGTTGGAAATCAAATATGGGAAAGTGAGATAATGAGAGGGGGGTGAATCAGCTATCCATAATAATTTTCTACTTTCAAACTAATTCTACATGCATGCCATAAACATAAATTTCAATATTGAAATGAATCTAACATTCTAATCTCATCCATCAAATGAAACACATAACACAAAATTTGGTAACCTAGAAACCCTTGAAAGGTAAAACTAGGGTGGGGATGACACCCAAAAATCTTCACTACTATAGTATTAAAGTGTTCCTATTAGGGATACAATATTTTGATCACTTCAGATGATCTACCCTATGAGAGGTCTTCCCTATTAAGAGCTTATAGACTTATACAATCTACCTTGATTAAAGGATTTAAAACTTATAGGTAAGTAAGCACTCAATCAAGAGTTTTATAAAGGCCTGTTAGGACCACTTCGTAAAGAGATTTACCTTGATTCACCTACTAGAATGTATCAGTACCTGATCCTTTGGTTTGCACTATAAATGTTGATTATAGATTGTCTCTTTCTAATACTCATTTGATCTCCAAAATAAAATGTTGCTATATTCTATCCTTCACTTCTCTACTCGGTCACTTTGACTGATCTCTACATCTAACAATCAAAACACTATTCTACTCTACATACATGATATCTTATCTATTACTATATTTTAGTGTTTTGATATAAGCTTATATAAACATCTGATCAAGCTTCTAGATCAAGATCAATGATCTACAATCATCACTTATACCACTTAAGAATTCCCTTTTTCTGATAGGTTACATGGCTTTCATAGGCATTAATGATAAGAAATACAAAGCATAATCAACTCCTTTATTCTCTCCACAATCATTAAATATCACATAGAAGTCGACCAAAATTATTTACCTTGGTGTTTGTGCAATTACAAACAAATATGTCAAAACTATCTTGCTCGACATATGAAGTCTCTGATGCTCAGTCAAAACTATTCTCCATATATTGGCTCTCGGCATTGACTCTTCTATGCAACTCGACATAAACTTCTTGGTAACTACTAAAGTACTCAGTGACCTCTGACTTGCTGAACAATAACTACTACTTGGTAACTATATAAGTCTATACATGACTCGGCCTTAATAAGATAGCTCGGTCGCAGTGATGACCGACCAACATTGCGGTGAAAATAACTAAGTGTTAGACACTAATAGACAACAACAAAGAAATAAACAATCTCCCCCTTTAACATTAGTGGCAAAAATACCTTGTCATGACTTTTACATTGTATAACAAAAATAACACTTAGTAATTTGAGTACTCCCCCTAAGACTTTGACTCGGTCTTCAAAAAGAATATACTATATATACATGACTCTTGACATACAATGATTATACATTTATAGTAAAAAATAGTATGTCATACCTTTCTATTTTATATCTCTTCTTTGACTTGATGTAGGAGCATCCTAGGTGTAAGAGCAATCTTGCATCACTGGGTGGAAGAGCAAGCTTGCATCACCCAAAAATATTTTTGGTTTCTTTTCAATAAGGGCTATCTTGTGCAGAGCTGCTATTTTTTGAGATTTAATATTTTTAGTAAGTTTTTTGTTCGAGCTCAGAATGGTCTATTTTCTTCCCTAGAGGTTCATTTTGGTCATGCAACTTGCCAGTAAAGTTTCTGTTAGAAATTAATCTTTACTTGTATTAATGTAAGTAGGAGATTCTTATGGAATCCCTACACCCTTTTTGTCTTCTTGTTCAAGTGTGAGGATAATTCCTTTTTCTTGCAATTTCTCATTTAATTATTCCTCCTTATGGGGAATCCTACACTTGTCTCACACACTAGTGAAATGTGGCATGCACAGAAAGGGGAGTTACAATGTAACTCCTTTCTCACATCTCTATTAAGAGATGACTCTCCTTCTCTCAACTAGGAGATTCTTCTTCTTCTTGAACATTGTATGAGGTAAGCTCTCACTCTATCTCTCTTTCTCTCTCTCTCTCTCTCTCTCTCTCTCTCTCATTCTTAGGCATTTTTTCCACTTTCATTATATCATCAGGGTTTTTTTATGCTTTTCCCCCTTCAAAATATTGTCTCCTTGTTGCTTCTTTTTTTGGTGAATGCTCCTAGAATTGTGATTATTCATGGTAAATGTCCTTATTCCTAGCTCAAAGTGTTAAACAATTTCCTATCTCTCATATTTTGGTTATTATTTTAACATGGTATTAGAGTAGGTTGGTTTAATCATGTATTGAGTGTACTGGTGAAGGAGCTACAATATCTTGGAGCACTCCAATATCGGAGAGTCTTGAGAGAGTTTATTGCTTGTATATTTTTTTTACTAATCTGATTAAGAGAGAAAAAAATTAAATTTTTTTTGGGTCTGGCTGGTTTACCGCCAAACCCATTTTATCTATTGGATACATTATTGATTTGTTTTGTGCAGGTTTGGAGACATTTCAATCTTGACTCTGCAATTTAATTTTGTATTATTTTTTATCAAAATCTTAACTTTATAATCAAATATAATATTATAAATATATCAAAATCTTAATTTAATATTATAATAAAATATCAATGCTTCTTTGCCACTTCAATATTAGTAAGTGCATGCATGAGTTCCCTTTTAAATATCATTATTGTTTCTATTTTTTTTCAGTTACATGCATTAAACAATGATTTCCTTTAAATGTTTTTAATCATTGCAAAAAAATCTAATAATAGTTCTTAGGATTCTTTTATTCTTCGTGTTTTATGAATTGTAAAATCTCTAGGGTTTGTATACATTATTGCTATTACAAGTGATCTGGAATGAATTAAGAGTATTGTGAGGGTTTTCATTGCCATTTTTCTGTGTATGCGTTTCTGTGCATATCGGTCAAATCCTTATCGATCTCTGCCTTTTTTCCCCAAAGCTCCAATCTTTTGGTTTGGTTCAAAAGCTTGACCATAGTGTTGAGCATTCATTTCTCTCTGCATACGTTTATTGATATTGTCTTGTGGTTTAATGCTTCAACGTGCAAGTCCTTGAGCTTGACTATTATTTTATTTTCCTTTGTAGTGTTTAGATTTTTTTTTTCTTTAACATTTTTTTTCTATTTGTAATCTTTCATTACTGCCTCTCGATTTCCCTAGCTGCCTTCTTGTTTAGTTTGCATGCAAAAGAAGCTACTTTATTTATATGCCTTTTGACTATAAAGCTGCAAAATCTAGATCTGAAAATTATAAGAGATTTCCCCATTTCACTGGAAACAAATCAGGGTTTAGACTGTAGTGCTCAAATACTTGTTTATATATGAGCATATGCGGCAAGGATTGTAGTGACTTTATGAGAGCTTAATTAATAAGTGTTCTCGTTCATAACAACTGCAAAAAAATCTAATTCTAAAAATAATAGATCTTATATAAGGGTCTGCGCTCCATCCTTCCAAGCTTTTTTTCTTAGCATTCTCTGCTTTCGCACATTTCTTAGCATTCTAGCATTGTTTTCAAGGATTTGTTGTCTCTTTTAACAATTTAAGACTATTGTTGAATAGGTTCTCTTGTTCTCTTAAGGACTTATCACCTATAATCAAGGCATCTTGGCTCTTTTCAAGCTTTCTTGATTAGTTTGGAGAGTTCCTATGCTTTTCTTTATTCTGATGCAATGTTATTATTTTAACTTGGTAGATTTTGTAAGCTATGAACCGTTCTCTTGCCCTCAATTGTATCGACGCTCTGGACATCATATTGAGTTTATACATTTATAGAATTCAGGGTTCACTTCTAAGATCATTCACAATTTGTATATGATTTTCTGTGTTGTTGATATGTTTAAAGAAGCAAGAGGTGTATGTTGAACTTGGAACACCAATAGATGTAATACCTATGGCCTTGTCAACCTTATATGCATATTTGACTTGATATAGATGACCTTCTGGTGAAAATATTGTAATGTGTCGATCATACCCAGCTCCTGTACCATGGCTCATTCTGATAAGAATCTCGAAACCTTAGAGAAGGAAAGGTGCCTAAGTCCAAAAAATTTCACTTGTGTCCTCTTGCCCTTTCACTCACGTTGTTTTTTGCATGCATTTGTTTGATTGTTTTACTGATTTTATTGCTTTTTATTTTGTGAGTTTATATTTCTTTGCATGTTGGTTCATCATGACCAATTCAGAAGATAAAGGGAGCTTTTTAGCCTTTGATATCTTAATATTCTATTCATTGTGAAGTATAATTAAAAGCATGTCTATTGTTTGTCATAATGTCTGCGGAGGGTTCTAAATCATTTTTGTAGCCTTCTAATTGGGTGCTTCTAATACTAGTTTTGAGTTATTTCATTTCTTTATCCCCGCTCATTTATACCCCGCTCCTCCACCGCTTCTTCATGCAGTGGGAGTGTGGTGGTGACCTCGGGAAGGTTTGTGGACATAATTTTATCAAGTTCACAGTAGCAGTCACCAACATTGGTGCTCAAGGGCTTTGCAATCTCCCACCTCCACAAGATGCGCAAGGTGATTATCACTCAACAGTTTTTTCATGACAAGCTTTCTGCTAAAGTAGTCATTTTTTTCCCGCCTCCTTGTTGTGCATCCATTTTATGGAGATCTACTAAAATGTTTTATATGATATAGATCTCTTCAAGTTGGTATCTATGTTTGTGTTTTTTCATCTATCTCATGTGTTGTTTCATTTGATTTCTTTTTTTCATAGTAGTCTCTATCCTTGCATGCTAGAATCGATGCACTAGCCCATCTCTAGTTCTCGACAACTTCTCTAGTTCTTCTGCTTTTTCTCTGTGTATTTTCTTTTAGTGTATCATGTGCCCTAGTTGAATCTTGTTCAGTTTACATCCATTTTTCTTTCTTTCTGTTGAATCATTTTTTTATTTTTTAATTTTTCTAAATTAGAATATTAATCACTATTTAGTATAAAAAAAATTTAAAAGTTTTTATTTAGATTTTAAATTTAAAGTATTGATTAAGTCTTAACATTAAAATTTAATATAAAGCATTATTATTATTTTTAGTTTTAATTAATTTGTATCAAAGGAATTTCTTTTAAAAGGTATTTTTTTAAAGTTTTAAAAAAATATATTTCAAACTCCTTTCTATTAGGGGGTATTTTTTTCCATCACTTTATTTTGTTTCATCATGTCTATGTCAATGCTGAAATTTAAACTCACTAGTTCCAATTATACTGTTTGGAGGCCACACATGTCTGATTTTCTAAAATCTTGACACTTTTTGGATATTGTGTCTTCACCAAATTTGAAACCGACATCCACCACTCCTCAAGCTGACTAGGATTCCTGGCAATTGAAAGATGAGGAAGAGTTTGGTCTAATTGGATTCTCATTAAATTTAGATTTATATCATCTTATCTCAGATTGTAATGTGGCTCATCAAGCTTGGCATGTCTTGGAGAACACATTTCAAACTTACGAGAAACCTATTCCCCTTATTAATCAAGAAAATCAAAACTTTACACCACACTGTGACATTATGTATCCTTTAAATGATTTTCCTATTTGAGATGACCCATGTGATGATGGTTGTTTTGGGGATGATCCCCTCGCTTCCTATTTTCCTCATAGAGATAACATGTTACAGGTTGATGATGTTTCTTATACTTATTCTTCTTTAGAACAAGAAGATGCAATTATTAATAGGTTTATCAATGTCACCTTGCCCTTATGTATTACAGGAGATTATATTCCTATTTGCTCCAAAGTAGATCATGAATTTTGTGACACTCAAATAGTTATTATGGAGGACCAACCTCCTTCCCTAAACTCTAATCTTCTTGATGATATTATTGATGGTGATTGTTCTATTTCTATTCTTTATTATGTATCTAGTAATGAATCCATTTGGTTTACAAAACCTCTTTACAATGAAATTACATTTGATGATTCACATTTAGCTTCTACTGATTCAATTTTAGGAGGAAATCCCAATAATGGGAGATCCCCTCCCCGTTCTTATTTTTTTGTAGATTCAGGTGATCTTTCTTGGACAACTAACAATGAACAATATCAAAGTTTACTTAAAGATTTGGGCCTATATCCACAAACACCTCCACTCCTACATTATGAAAATCAAAGGAATCCTATTTCAAGATCCAAGTATTTATCATTGCACCATCACCTCATATCAACATAAAGTGAAGAAAAGCAAGCTTTCCTCCTCTACTACAAGAAGGATAATCTAGTTGTAGATTTTTGTAAAAACCCAAGTAAAGATTAAAGTGGGGTGTTAGAAATTAATCTTTACTTGTATTAATGTAAGTAGGAGATTCTTATGGAATCCCTACACCTTTTTTGTCTTCTTGTTCAAGTGTGAGGATAATTCATTTTTCTTGTAATTTCTCATTTAGTTATTCCTCCTTTTGAGGAATCCTACACTTGTCTCACACACTAGTGAAATGTGGCATACACAGAAATGGGAGTTACAATGTAACTCCTTTCTCACATCTCTATTAAGAGATGCCTCTCCTTCTCTCAACTAGGAGATTCTTCTTCTTCTTGAATATTGTATGAGCTAAGCTCTCTCTCTCTCTCTCTCTCTGAGGCATTTTTGCCACTTTCATTATATCACGGGGGTTTTTTTTATGCTTTTCCCCCTTCAAAATATTGTCTCCTTGTTGCTTCTTTCTTTGGTGAATTCTCCTAGAATTGTGATTATTCATGGTAAATCTCCTTATTCCTAGCTCAAAGCGTTAAACAATTTCCTATCTCTCATATTTTGGTTATTATTTTAACAATTTCATTTCCAGATGAAGTATCATTTTGAACATATTGAAAATTTTTGGTATTGGCAGCAAGGTACAAAAACTTTGAACTTAGTTTTGAAGACTTTAGAGGCCTCAAATAAGGTAAAAACTTTAGCTGATTGGAGCTTGCACAAGCTAGGCACTGTAGAGCACCTTGCACCCTTTCTGAAATGGGGTCATAATAGTCAATTGGGTCAATGGGTGATGACTTATGGTCTCCGGAAGTCTGGCCACCTAAAATGGCAGAAAATAAATTTCCTTAAAAATTTATGTTTAGGTTTAAAAAGTTGTTTGAGCTGACTTTGATGTAATAAATTGAAAACTAAAATAATTCTAAGGTTGGTCAGCCTTAATGGCTAAATTTTTGGAACCTTCCCAGGTAGTGGAAAATTGTCTATATAAGGAAAGCTCATAGTGTTGTCTAGGGCAGTTCTGGGTAGTAGATCTGGGTAATGATTTGATGCTTTGGCCTACAGAATATTGTAAAGGGAAAATTCCCATGTGGCTTTGCATATTGTAATTTTGAAATTTTTAATTCCATATTTGTGGAGATAATAAGAAGCCCATTTATGTTCTTTCAAATTGTTGTTGTTTCTTTGTTTCTCTTATGTGTTTGTGGTGTTAAGGGGATCACCCTTCATCAAGCGGTATCAGAGTAGGAGTTCTTGAGTGTGTAAATAGATCGCCAACTATGAGGTAGTTTTCACCAGGACCATGGTTTAGGGTTTCAATGATAAGCACAAAAAATCCCTCCATGAAGGGAACATGGTAGAAGAGTTGGTGTTGTGACACCTGAGGTTAGAGAACTATAGAGAAAAGTGCAACCATTGCAAGAAGAGATTGATAGAGGAATGAATCTTAATGTTAGAGATGAAAGCAAGGATGAAGCTGAAGAAGAAAACTTTGATTGGGAAGGAGAAGGCAAAATTTTGAACCAAGAGGAAGAAAGGCTTTTTCAGGCCATTTCCAAGATTGGGAAAATACCTAAGATTGAGGTTCCTACATTTTTCAAGAAATCTTAACCTAGAGGAATTGATCAATTAGATCAATGAATTAGAAGAGTATTTTAAATATGAAGAAATCGAGGATCCTGATTAGGTCCAGTTTGTAAAGGCTAGACTGAAGGGTTATGTGAAGATCTGGTGGCAGGAGATTCAATTGACATGAAATAGAAGAGGAAAGGAGAAAATCACAAGATGGGATTGGATGGTAGATAAATTGAAGTGGTATTTCATTCATGTTGATTATGAGCTTGACCTACTAAAGAAAATGCAAAGTTTGAAGCAAGAAGGAAGATATGTTCAGGACTATATGAAGGACTTCTATTGAATTCTCATTAGAATAGGCCATGCAAAAGCCGATAAGGAGAAATTTTCTCATTACCTTAATAGGTTGAGGCCGAGCATTCAGGAGGAGTTGAATTTGGTTCAAATGAATAGTATTGAAGAGGCATACCAATTTTCCCTAAAAGTAGAGGAAATCCTACATAAGAAGCTTGAGAGCAGATAAAGTGAAAGAGGTTGTGGTAGACAATTTGGTGGATGGTCTTATGGAGGCTGAAATGAAGATCTAAAAAAGAAGGATGAGGCTAGTAGCAGTCAAAATCAGAGAGGAAATAATTTCAATCATTTCCATGATCAAAATAATAGAGATCAAAGAGGAAGAGGAAGAGGACATGGATCCGTCAAGGGAGGCTTCTGTGGAACATGTTTTCACTATGGAGAAGAAGGTCATAGGGCATATGAATGTCCTCAATGCCAATGAAGGATAGATAGGAGAACTAAAGGCTAGGCTAGAGTTGTACACATAGATGAAGATGCTAGATCATCACATTCTCAAGATGATGAAAGAGGATAAATGTTGATTAATAGAAGATTCTTGTTGAGTGGTGAGAATGAAGCTAAGAAAAGGAGGATCTTGTTTCGTGCTAGATACAAGTGTGAGGGTATGTGTTGTGATGTGATTATTGATAGTGGGAGCACTAAAAATCTGGTGTCAGAAGAGATTCTCACAAAGTTGAAGCTCAAGAGACAAAAATACCCACATCCATACCAGATCGCTTGGGTGCAGGGTGACCACAAGGTCATGGTCAATGAACAGTGCCTAGTGAAGTTCAAGATTGGTGGATACCATGATGAGGTACTATGTGATATCATATCTATGGATCCCTGTCATATATTGTTGGGTAGACCATGGCAATTTGATAGGCATGCTATACATGATGGTCATGTGAATACCTATTCCTTGACAAAGGATGGAGTGCGACATAAGTTAAATCCATTAAATGATGTAGAAGAAAATGTATGTGGTAATGCAATAATAACTTTTGTTGATGGAAGAAAGTTCCTAGATGGTATGATGCATGAGCATGTGTGTTTTTCTTTAATTCCTAAATCTTGTAAAGGAGAAGTAGAAGATGTACCTGTAAAAGTTATAGATTTATTGAATGAGTTTTAAGATATTATGTCCGATAATGTTCCTGATGGATTGCCACTGGTAAGGAAGATCACTTGTCAGATGGAATTGATTGCAGGAGCCAGTTTGCCAAATAAGGTAGCACACAGAATGACACCAACAGAAAGTGATGAGTCAAATAGACAAGTACATGAGTTGTTATAGAAGGGGTTGATTTAGGAGAGTCCGAGTCACTATGCTATACTAGTAGTATTAGCACCAAAAAATAATGGACAATGGAGGATGTGTATAGATTATAGGGTAGTAAACAAGATCATAATCAAGTACAGGTTTCCATTGCCATGAATGGATGACATTATGGATTGTTTAAGTGGAGCTTTGTATTTCTCAAAGATAGATCTAAAGAGTGGATATCATCAAATTCAGATCAGAGAAGGAGATGAATGGAAGAATACTTTCAAGAAAAAGGAAGGACTGTATGAGTGGTTAGTCATGCCTTTTTGGCTAACCAATACACTGAGCACTTTCATGCGGCTCATAAAAGAGGTTCTGAAAGCATTTCTGGGTAAGTTTGTCATTGTTTATCTAGATGATACTTTGATCTTTAGTAAGACATTGGAGGATCATATGATGCATATTCATATGGTTTTTGACAAGCTGAGAGAAGAGAAATTGTTGATAAATTTGAAGAAGCGCATTTTCGTGAAGAAAGACATAGTATATTTGGGATTTGTAGTTTCAGCAGAAGGTCTAAAAATGGACCCAGAGAAAGTACAAGCTATCCTTGAATGGCCTACTCCAAGGAGTGCTAGTGAGGTAAGATCTTTTCATGGTTTGGCTAGCTTTTACAAAAAACTTACCAAAAATTCTAGCAGTATTTGTGGACCCTTGACTGAAACAATGAGAGGGGATAGAAAAGAGTTTAAGTGGACTAATGGGCCAGATAAGAGTTTTAAACTATTGAAACAGAAAGTTACAAAACAATCAGTTTTAGCACTTCCAGATTATAATAAGGTGTTTCAAGTAGACTGTGATGCTAGGGGTACTACAATAGGAGCTTTTATGAGCCAAGAAGGTAAAACTATTGCTTATTTTAGTGAGAAGTTGAATGATGCCAAGAGAAAATATTTTGTTTATGATCAAGAATTTTATGCTATAGTTCAGGCATTGAAGAAATGGATACATTCTCTACTTCCTAAGGAGTTTGATTTGTATACTGATCATCAAGCTTTGCAATATTTGAATAGTCAAGGAAAGTTGAAGCAAAGACATTTGAAATGGGTTGAGGTTTTGAAGAGTTATACATTTGTTTTGAAATATAGGAGTGGAAAGTCTAACAGGGTTGCAGATGTGCTAAGAAGAAGGTGACTATTACTGAAAAAGATGCAGATTGAGGTGGTTGGGTTGAAGGTGTTAGTGCTCAGATTTGCAGATGATTTAAGATTCATAAAATCTTGAAAACTATAACTTTGATAATCCCAATAGATGCATCTAACAAAATGAAAGCACTAAGGTATTAAAGTTGTAAAACCTTCTTCACTTTGAGTATAAAACTCAGGTAGGTTTACCTTCTTAAAAGCTTCTTCAAAGCATCAGAATAGACATTTATGCACTTGACATAAATGTGTCAACTCAAAGACAAACAATAAAAGTAAATGGAGATAAATTATATGATAAAATAATGGTGAACAAATGTAAATCAAACCAAAACTAGTGCCTTATTCATTGGGCTAGAGTCAAAACTAAACATCTACAGAATCCTATTAACACAAAGATACTGAAATTCAAGTAAATTGCCTAACAATTTATTCTCCCAATTTCCAACCCTGTCATCAAATTCATACATGGAGTTTCAAATCACAGAGACCTCCCTGAAGATTTATTCTCTCCTTGAGAGAAACTTGAGTTCAACCCCTATATTCACCTTGTGAATAATACATTAATGAGCCTTACTGATTAATGCATAAGAAATTCAAAAGCATCCATACATGAAGACAACTAGAGGTAGCAATGGAACTCCAATATATTTGTATTAATTCTCCACTGTATCCATTACAATTTTCACAAAATTTCAAAGAAGTTGGGTTCTATATTTAGTTTTCTTGTACAAAAGTCCCCCCTTAAAAAAGAGCAAAAACTTGCTATAAATACCAATAGCCATCTTGGAATCCTTGGAAGGATGCAAAAAGCTTCCGATGGCTAGGAAAATGACTTGCACAAAAGACAAAAAGTACAAACCAAAGACAATGATTGCAGTAACAGAAAGTAGTTCACAAATACTAACATCTTCAAAGGTGGTACCTTTGTCTCCAAATATTTCAGAGCAGTTATCTTGATTTGTTACATGAATGATGACCACCATTACAAGCTAGCTTACATCATCCTATGTTTGAAACATGCTCTCCCTCACATTTTGGATTAGGTGCCATGTGTTCTCTACTCTTCTTCTTCTTCTTCTTCTTCTTCTTCTTCTTCTTCTTCTTCTTCTTCTTCTAACACAAGGACAGTTGGCTTCTTCTTTTTCCTCTTTGTCATTTTGTCCCAGGCTGCCACATCATCATCAGAAGGCCAACTGTAAACTTGTAGTTCTTGTAGTGATTTGATCTCTTGGTCAAAAATAGAATCAGTTATACTTTTAGTCTTTGCCACAAATCGTATGCAGTCACCCTCAACTTTAAACAAACTATCAATTATACTATTACACCCTTCCAAGTCTAGGGCACTATCACCATTAAGGAAAACATCCTGACTGATTACCAGCTAATCCATTGATGCCTTCCACTCATCTATACCGACTACCATTCCATGATCACCATATATTGAAGGAAAGTACCTACTGTAGTCCCTATCAAACATAGCCAACTTGGCCTTTATGTGGTTAGATTTTCCTTTGAAAAAATTTGACATAGCACTTACCAAACCAATTTTCTCAAATACCTCAGTTACTATCTCAGAAATATCAGACCTACTTTCATGCAAAGCATCTAATTTGTCAAACAACAAACTTCTTCCTAACCATACACTGTACAATGGCTCCAAAGTGATTAGTGATTCATTCACCTTTTCATTAGCCTTGTTTAATTGACTAATAGATTGATAGACTGCCTCCATTTTCTCCTTTATTTTTCTTTTCCTATACTGCAGAATCTTTGCCACAGTATCTAGGGATGAATCCAACCTTACTTTCTCTAAGTCCTCAAAAGTCTTGTTAGCAACTTTTGTATCTGTTTGAGGAGGGGCCTCAATTTGCAAAGTATGGATAGGAACTACTTTTGAGGCTTCTTCAAGTTTCATCTTTAAGTCCTCAACCTCATCTTCCAATTTCTTGACCATCATGAGTTGCAGATCCCTATCCTTTGCTACCTTCATTGAGTTTTCAAACAATCTATCATATCTCTCTGACAGTTGGAAAGTCTTTGCTTCATTAAGTTGGGAAAAGTGCACAACTACTTTTGAGACCTCAAGATTAGTAGTGTTTTGCATGGTCCAGACTATCCTATCTCCCTCCATCTTGTCTTCTATGCTTACCAAAGATGGCTTCTGAGTTCTTGGAGCTAGAGACCATAAAGAAACTACTTGAGATTTAGGGTCATAGCCACTTCCCCTGATCACATCATCAATATGCACCTCATATGACAAGCCTCCCTGAGGTTGCTTCCTAATTTGATCTATGAGGAAGGTGGATGTCAAATCCCATCCAGGAGTCAAGAGCATACCACTTGACTTGACCATTTCTCTAGCCTCCTCAACAATAATGTTTTCAATACTGGGGTCATAAGATGTCAAAGCCCTCATTATTTTTTCACTCGGCTACATACCCTCAGGTAGAGACTTCTTCACCTCTCCATGTTTCCTCCAAATGGGGAAATCTCCAAATTGTTTACTTTTTATGAACTGCTCATCACTTAGAAATTCCTCCTGATAGAGCTCTCTTTCATCCATTCCTAACAACAAGGATAGTTCCCCCTCCTCCTTTGTTACAAGCTTCTTGCCATCCCTGATGGCCTTTCTTATCTGATGATGATAAGCCCTATCACCGAGCACAAAAGTTGAAGCAACATCAATTACCTTCTTTTCTTTTCTCTTCTTTGAAGGTTCACCAACCTCAAGTTTCTATTTTTTCAAAGGTGTCTCAAAAGTAGCCCCTTCCTCTTGTTGACCTTGAGTCACATCAACTATTGGTACATCCTCTCCTTAAGGTGGACTACTACCCTCTTGTGACTCATCAATGTACTTGTCAAGTTCTAAGGCTGAACACTCCCTAGGGATCTCTAACTTTTCTTCAATCCGGTCTTCTAATTAATTGGACAGAGTACTATACATTTCTATAATCTTCTCCATTCTTTACAGAAATGGGAGCTTAGGGAAATAACCACCAAAAGGAATACCAGCTAACTTTAACCTTTTCTGAATATTAAGTAACTCAAAATACTTGTTCCATCTTTTCTTGGCTTCATCAAAATCTAAGATGTTTCTAATCACATCTTCATCTAATCCCTCATGCTCCTTAGTTGACCCAATGTTTGGAATCAAATTCATTCTGGCTATCTTGATGAAACCCTTGGAATCCACATACCTGCAAATGGCTGAACATATCTTGAAATGATTTAACCAAATGCTAACCTTATCCAAAGCCCTCTTGCCAATTAAGAAACTACCCATTCTGAATGGCCTTGGTGTAAATGTCCCTTTTCTATGAGGTGCAAGATGTTCTTTGTTAGTCCACATCAATTGCCATATAAACTCCATCATGCCAACTCTAGGAGGCACATATCTAGGTAACCAATGTTGGGGTTGAGGGAAACAATAAACCCTACTAATTGTGTAGCTATCCTTAAGGTAGAAATCAACCTAGTTGTGATCTCCTATCCACTTATCCTCAAATTGCAATGGCCTTAGCAACCTCAAAACATTAGTCAACAATCTTGTAACATTTGTACCCAGCATCCTAAGAACCAGATGAATGAAGTAATTCTAAAAGATGGAAAAATTACACTCATTTGAAGTGTAGTTCCAAACCCTCAACCAGTATTGTAATGGGTTTGGTTGGTTGTTAAAAGTTCTCCTTAATTTCAACATCTTAGCATCAAGGGAGTCAACATGGTAGAATAAGATCAAGTGCATGAGAAGGGAATAATGCATAAACCTGATAGGTCTTTTTTTTTCTTTGATAGATATGAAACCCTCATGGATCCTATCAATCACATACTAGATGTAATCATAGTCAGTGTTTGAGAGAGAATTCTGAATATCTAAAATTATCATCAATAGGTCAACAGGCAACTTTTCCTCATCTCCATCAATTCCTAAAACCCTACACAACCCATGACACTGGAATTTCATGTAACCACTCAGGGATGAAGATAGATAAGGAGCATTCATACTCAGAGGAAGAGGGGAAATGTAGTTACCATGGTTGGGCATGTGCCTAATAATTTGACTTTTAATAGACCTGATGTTATTGGCATACTTATCGCTCTCTTTTTTCAGGTCAATCTTAGTAGAAGAGGAAGCATAAAAGTCAAAAGCCCTCATGAAGGAGCCCCTATCAAAGGAAATGAAAATAGACTGGTCTTCTCACCTAATAGTTCTTGAAATGGGGTCATAAAGCCTTTCTAACACAATAGCCAGGTCAACATCAAGGAAAACATCAGGCACAATCAACTTGGCCATCCCTAAAGTCCAAGCATTACAGACTAGAATTGCATTATGCCTATTATTATAAAAATATGAGAAGATGGTGAAACCTGATCTTGAAGGTGTAATAGGATCTCTACATTTGTCCATAAGGTCTTCAAAAGCTATGTCAATAGCCTTCTTGTTCTGGTTTGAACCTGGTAGCAGCTTGATAAATTCATCAGAGTAATTTGGCTTCCCCTTGTCTTCTCTACTCTATTCTTTCACACCTCCACTAGATGCAACACCTACCTCTGGATGACTCATTTTGTTGAGAAAGAAGAAATTACAGCTCTCCAACTTTACTGCTACAGCCTCGGTGCCAACAATTGACAATCAATCTTCAGAAAAATTTTGAGCACGGAAAGCAATGAGGTCCTAACTATATACTTCAAGAATTTTGCATACATATGATTGCCAAATTTTAACGAATCCACTCTGAGTCACTTCTAGATTTAATTCTGCACACTACCAACCTTCAAATCATAGCTATCCATGGTGTAGAAGTTGATAGGATTATTTAAAAAATAAAACATAGGGCACAAGGGTAGTGATCATGGGTTTTTGCATTAAAAACCCTTAATTAATGACAAAATCCATCGTTAAAACCTGATTGGATGGCTTTCTACTTTCCTCTAGCTTGGCACAGTACCCTTTTCCATGTTGCAACTACTCAACAAGAACTGAGGGTAACAAGAACTTAACCAGACATGGCTTGGATGTCCAATGAACAAAGGAAACTCGTGATCTCAAAAAGAAATGCTAACTCAAGGTTAAGATTGGAGATCACACGACAAGACTATTCACTTAATCTCAAAAGGATTTCATAACTCATGGCTCTACTTCAAGATTTCACGACCACCATTGATCCCAAAGATGATCAACGGTCCAAGGGAAACCTTTTAAAACTCACACTAAGCCCCACCCAACTCATAGATTTAGCGACTAAGGACTTCACTAGTTCTCAAAACTATTTCTTTAACTCAACACACATTTGGAGAATCATCGAACAAGGCTATCTTGCATTCTTAGGAAGAAACGCTTAACCACAGTCAAGCTTTGAGAATGAGTGAATGACATCTACCTCCAATTCACTGAACACTTTTTATACCATAGGTTACATTCTGAGATCACACGCTAACAATGGATCTCCAACACAATTGGTGGCTTTCGCTAAATCACCTAAAGACTTTGACCATCACCTTTTTATTATGAGAATCAGTGACCATTGAAAACACACTTAACTTTTCCTTTGTTCACCAAGTCGCTGAATCATTTAGAGCCTTTCTAATTAACTCTGAGATCCCATGAACACTTCATTCGCTTAATCGCTAAACAACTTAGGGAATTACCACCTTTTCTTGAGATTAAGCAAAAAATGAAAATTGAAACCTCTGCCAAATTTCTTTGTCAAAGTTGCCAAACTTAGAGACTATGAAAACATGACTCAGTCGCTAGATCACAAAATGAATTTATGAGTAGGACCCAGTCATTACAAGATTAAAGCATGACCACTAGATGTAAAGATAATCAATGACATTTTCTAGATCCTTGGAATGTCATGAAGTTAGCCAGCCGATCCAGAGAACAAGAGATAACTACTTCGTAGAGTCACCAAAAGATCTTGAGAAATTGCTAGGTATCAAGCAAAAAGGAGATACACAGTCATTGAATCACTTAAAGAAAAATTAACCGCGATATGAACTGGGAGATTCAGCGACTGAAGAAAGCTTAGCCAGAGGACCCACTGCAATCGCCAAGTCACTAAAAGACTTATGGACAGGGAAATACATTGCATGATTCAGGTGAAAACTAGGAAAAATGATCATGTGCAGAAAAGAAAGCTTAAGTGATGCTAAAAGTAACAATGAAACATAAGAATCAAGGCAAACTTAAGGGTTTATATGAAGAAACAAGATCTTTTCAAGGACAAAACCTAGGACAAGGGTTTTCAAACTTAGTTATGGAAAATTTGATGAATTTTGAAAACCTAAACCATAGGATTAACTTGCAAAAGGGATAATCCAGGACTTCGAATGAAAAACCTCATAACCCTAGAAATATATCCAACAGTTGTTCTATCTAAGGATGCTTGAAAGAAAGTTCATAGCAAGAAACCATGAATCTATGGGAGGCAAACTGCAAAACCCTAATCTAAAATAGGAAAGGACACACAACAAAAACAAACACACCTATACATATATACATATCTACTCTGCATGGAAAAGGAGAGAGAGCTAATTGAAGAACTTCAAGAATTGTCCATGCACTAGAAATTCCTATTCTTCACCATCCAAATTTTGCAAAAAATATGAATCCTTGCCATGAGTTTAATGAATGATAAAAGGTCCTATCCACAAAGACTCAAATTTTTTGTGTTTCCCTTTATCTTCAACCCTAGCATTCCATTGAAGAACCATGTCACCAGGATGGAATTTTCTCAGAGTTTCTCTTTTATCAAAAAGATATTTCATTTTTTGTTGCAACTTCACATTTTCCTTTTATCCTTCCCTTCTGATCTCATCCAATTCAACCAACTGAATCATTATGTCTTGCAATGGATCACTGATTTCCATACCTTCTTCCTACATGAATTTGTATATTGGTAAGAAGTTGTTTATTGGTAGTCTTGATCTTACACCATAAACCATCTCAAAAGGGGACTTCCCTTTAGCCTTTTTCTCAGCAATCCTATCAGCCGACAATTCTAATTTCAATTTTACATGCTAGCTCCTTTTATTCTTTTCTAGAGTTTTCTTCAAAATTTGTAGGATACTCTTATTACTAGATTCAGCCTGTCCATTTGCTTGTGGGTGGTAAGGGGATGAATAAGACAAAATTATTCCCATTTCTAAACAAAAATCAGTAATCTCTTGAGATCTGAAACTCATGGCATTATCTATAACCAATTTGATAGGAACACCAAATCTGGTGATTAAATTGTTCATCAAGAATTCAATTACAATAGCACTGGTTTCTTTTTTAGTTGGAATTGCTTCAATCCATTTAGTGAAATAATCAGTAGCAACCAAAATCCAACTATGACTCCCACTAGATTTCTCAGAAAATTCCCCAATAAAGTCCATACCCCACATTGCAAACGGAGCTTCTGCAACAATAGGGTTCAACAGTAATGCACTCAAAAATTTCAATTTCTTGGAAAATATTTGGCATGGCTCACACTTTCTAACAAAAGAATGAGTATTTTTGAACAACATAGGAAAATATTATCCTTTTCTCACAATCTTATGAGTTGTGGACCGAGCAGAATGATGTCCTCCAGACTATCCCGAGTGCATTTCTTTCAATACCTTTTCTAATTGGTGTTTGTCTAAACAAAACAGTAGAATTCCATCATTATCTTTCCAATACAAATCACCATGGATTAATACATACCTTTGACATTGCAATCTCAAACTTCTCCTTTGATTATCATTTAGTTCCTATGGACATTTAGAATTTTTGATAAAATAAACAATATCTTTGTATGATGGTTGCATTTCAATACTAGTGATTGTATCCTCATTGATAGCAACACTATTCACTTGTATGAGATCCATGTTTTCTTCTATCATGAGCTTGGAAAGTCCTAGACATCTCACAAGCTTGGTTATATGCAGTTCAATGTCAAATTCTTGAATCCTATTGATCCACTTGCACCTCTTCCCAGTAACTTTGCTTTGGCTCAAAATGTCTTTTACTGCTACATGGGGAACATATGCATTTACTATTGTACAAACCAAATAAGGTTTGAATGCCTTAACTACCTTTACTAGTGCATATGTCTACTTATGCATAAATTCATAATTAAGCTCAGTAGATTGTAGTGGCTTACTAAAAAAGGCAATAGGATGCTCAAAACCTTCTTCATCATTTTGTAACAGAATAGATGCAATAGTATGGAAAGATGCAAAGGAAAACAAAGAAAATGGTTTTGAATAATCAGGTGACACCAAAATAGGGGCTTCTTGTATTGCTTGTTTAATTTTCTCAAAAGCCTACTGAGCCTCAGAACTCCAATCAAACTTCACATCCTTTTTTAGAAGTTTGACTATAGGCTTCACCAACTCCACAAAATTAGCAATGAATCTCCTGACAAAATTAATCTACCCTAAGAAAGATTGCACACCCTTTATATTTTTTAGTGGATGAACCTTGTTGATTGCCTCTACTCTTTCAGGATTGATCCTAACTCCTTCTTTTGACACTATATGTCCGAGCAACTTCCCCTTTGTCACAACAAATTGACACTTTTTTGGATTTAAGGAAATACCAAATTCTAAGGCCTTGACAATGACCTTTTCTAGGTGAGAACAATGGTCCTCAGCCCTTTTAGAATAAGAAGTAAGATCATCCTGATACACAATCATAAGGACATTAATCAACTCTTTAAAAGAAACATCCATTGCCCTTCGAAAAGTTTCTCTAGCATTTTTTAAACCAAAAGGCATGCGAACATATACATATGTTCCCCATGGGGTTGTGAATGTTGTCTTAAATTGTTCTGATTCTTTGACCAACACTTGATTATAACCTGAAAAACCATCCATCATTGACAAGATCTCACAACCAATTACCCTATGCAGCATGGCTTCCATGTTAGGCAATCCATAATTTTCCTTAAGTGATGCCACATTTAAATTCCTGAAGTCAACACAAAGTCTAATGTCACCATTCTTTTTCCTCACTGGTACAAGGTTAGAGACCCAGGAAGAATGTCTAATAGGCTCAATGATACCAGCATCTCTTAATTTTGTTAATTTGACCTATATCTTTGTTGCTAACAAAGGGTTGATAGGTCTCTATTTCTGTCTGAATGGCTTGGTTTCTTCCTTTAGAGGGATCTCATCTTGAAATAAATCAGCTCTATATGCTTTGAGGTCATCATAAGACCAATAAAATACATGCTTATATTTCTTCAATAGTCTTATCAAATTTCCTCTAACCTCTTTACTCAATCTTTTCCCAATATACACCATCCGAGGGGAAGTTTCAGATACTAAGTTTATTTCTTCCAGGTCTTCCATTTTAGTGTTAGATTTTTGAGACAAGTAACCATCATTTATTTTGAACATTCCTTCTAACTCCACTAACCCCTTTGGTATGTGATTTGAAAGTAGTTGCACTATCTCATTTCCCATAATAAAATCTTTTCCCTCAACACATTATTGTGCTTCATTAAAATCTATTTGGTATCCATCATACTGATCTAGACCCTGAAGAAATCTAAGGATGTCAAAATCATCCTCAAAAACTTGCCAGTTGTAAACATTATCAAGCACTGTAGGTCTACTATTGATTTCTGACATAGACACATCAATAAGGGTAACATCATCATTTTTAAGGGCAACATTGGCAAGAAAATCTTCCATGATATTATTCAATCTTTCTACCCAAATGAGATTGAAAGCTTCAAAGAATTCCAGTCTATCCAAGATAGCATGTTTGTAAAATTTCAATCTCTCATCCTTGGCAGCATACTTAGATCTTACTTAAGCTATAATTAATTGGGAATCACCATGAACCTTCAAAGATTTGGTACCATGCTTTATAGAAACATCTAATCCCAATATCAAAGCCTCATATTCAGAAGTATTATTAGTGCATTCAAAGGTCAATAGGAAAGAGTATTTAAAAGTAATACCTGATGGGGAAATGAAAACAACACCAGCTCCTGATCCTTCGTTGGAGCATCCACCATCAAAGAAAATTTTCCAAAGTCCATTTTTCTGCAATATTAACTCATCTACTATTGGATCTATGTTTTTCATCTGAGGTATTATTTCTTCAATCATGAAATTATTCATGTCAATATCCACAAAGCAATTCAAGTCTTCTGATGCAACCTTTTCAACCATGACTGAAGAACGGAGCTCTCTATATAGTTTTAGCTCAGTCCCATTGCCTAGGATAGTAGCATATGACAAATCCAATTGCAACTTCCCACCCACTGTTGTAGCCCATTGTCTTGACAGTAACATGCCATAATGAGGTTTTGTATCAACAACAACCACATCCATTTTGTAAGTGGCCTCTGGGAATGCAGCAATCTTTACTTCAATTGCAATTAGAGTTCCTATAATAGGTATTTCCCTATTATCCATAGCATAGCACCTTCCCTTAGACATGTCAACTTGTAATCCTAACTCTTTCATTACATGATAGGGCATTACAGTTGTAGCAACACTAGAGTCAATCATACAATTTTTAAGTAAAAAATTGTTTACAATCAGTGTAACATAAAAGGGGTCATTAGAAGAAGGCTCCTATGTCACAATAGTTCCAACACATACATCAAAGATGTTATCAATTGAAACATGCTTTTCTACTAAAAATCCCTTCTCTTGCCTAACAGGAAATACCCCTTGCTCACTTATGAGAGCCATGGTTGCTGTCTTATGCTCCTCAATTTTCAGCATTTCAAGTAAAGGGATGGAAACCTTCATTTGGGACAAGGCATGTCTCATATTAAAGGTAGGGGGGTCTATAGAAATATCAGGATATTCTCTAGGCCAACCAATTCTTCTTATACCCTTGTCAAAAATAATTTCCTCATTCTTTTTCTTTTCATTCGTAAGCCCATCCTTCTTATTATTTACAACATTAGGCTTTGGGGAATCCTTATTCTAAAGGTTATCCTTAATGAATACTAACCTAGGGACTCCTTGATCAGTATCCACCCTCCTATTTCTCAAATTGTATGAGGATTTGGCTTGAGTTATAGAAGCCACAGTTAGAGTTCTAATTTCCTCATCACTAGGCTTTCTCCACTATTTTTCACTTGACCCTGATTCTACCATATGAGCTTTACAATTGTCATTATCAGACTCATCATAATTAGAGTGAGTAAATAATTTTTGTTCACAATTTGAGAGAAGCCTCCTTTTATGATCAACATCAAAACAAATTTCTTCATCTTCTAAAGATAAGAAATCTCCCATTACTTCAGTAGTAAACATGTTGATAGTAGGATTTTCAGATTCTTCATAATCTCCTGCATATGAATCATTAGCCTCTTCTCCCAAGGCCTGAGCCACAACACATTGGAATGGTGAATGAGGCATGTTACAAGCTATGCACCAAGGGGTACTTTCCACATTATGTGCTGTGCTTTTCTTCAAAGGATCTGGTGTATCTCTTCCCTTTTGGGGTTCACTGTTATCAGGGACAGGCCTCCCATCTTTCCAATTTTTATTATAGGGCATATCTCATAAATTGGGGAGTCTATCCTACCTTTGATAAGGTGGTCTTGTAGGTTGTGGCCTAGTTTCCTTCCATAATCTACCCTCATCTCTTTTATACATTTGACTAGATGCCTTTCGGTTACTTTCAATATTTATGGCTAATTTAAAGGCATCCCTTAGGGTATGAGGATTCTAATCTCTTAGGAGATAAGACATTTTTCCATCCATAGAATTCAAATAAGTAGTCAAGCAAATTGCATCATCCAACCTCAATACTTGGAACAACTTGTACATAGCCTTTTGGAATCTGCTATTAAACTCTGACGTGCTCTCATTGTAAAGTTTTTTGATGTTGTTAAAATCATTGAGCATATAACTTGAGTTCACATGTTCTGCATACTACTCCTTGAAACATCTGACAAACTCATCCCATGATGTAACACTATTCTCAGGAAAACCCTTATACCAATCCCTGGCATCTTCAACTAATGACTGAACAAAAAGCTTCATTATAAAATTTTCATGCTTGATCTCATAATCATTAATTTTATCTATGAAGAACTTTAGGTGTTCTTCACAAGTAATTACATTGTTTCCAGTGAATAATGGGATCTTATTTCTAATCTCATTAGGGATTGCATTAGGCTAGCTAGGGATACAATCAAAGAATAAAGGTCTATACCTATCTAGATGAACTGGTCTTCTTTGGAAATTTGGTTGGACTAGAGGGGTTTCTCCAAAAATTTGACAAGATATATTCCCCATTGTACCGCTAGTCATAAGGGGAACTTGGTTAGTGTTCAAATTTGGTGCAGGTACATTCTATCTAGGACAAGAGACCCGAGAATTTGGAAGTGGATTGCAAGGTTGATCTGGTTGAATTGTCCTTAGATTACTAGGGGCTGAACTACTGGCAGATGTATTTATATTGGCATGCAAGAAAGCAATCTTCCTCTTCATTTCATCTACAACAACATCTAGTTCTAATTTCTCAAGCTAGAGAGCCAAATCCTCTTTAGCTTTTCTTGCCTTCTCTAAATCTAGGCTTGCTTGGGAGGGTACACTAGAAGTAATAATAGTTTTCTTAGGCTCATTAATGTTCACACCAACCACCTTTTGTTTTCCCTTATCAGGGATCTCTTTTGTGGTAGTTTTATCATCTTCATTCCTTTGGATCTCAAATGGGTGTAATTGCCTAAGAATGTAGCCTTTTCCTTCAAACTCATCTTCTTTAGGTTTACTACCTTCAACCTGACTCCTTCGAATTTCCATGTCACAAAACAATTCCTTATCCAGACCCTGAACATCTTGAATTAGATCCCTAGCCTAGATTTCATTTTTCTTGGTTTTTTTGATAAGTTCTTGCCTTTCCATAAGAAGTTCATATATATGTTGTTCCTGTTATACACTAGCACCAAGGTGGGGTGTATCTAGGCTTAAGCCTATACTGATATTTATTGTGTACTAAACTTCTTTTATCCTTTTGTAGGTGAGCCAATAGGAACACCTTTGAACATTAATCTAATCTTTTACTAGTCCCACTGGGTGTGCCAGAATTGTTATACACTGGTACCAAGGTGGGGTGTACCTAGGCTTAAGCCTGTACTGATATTTCTTGTGTACTGAACTTCTTTTATCCTTTTGTAGGTGAGCCAACAGGAACACCTTTGAACATTAATCTGATCTTTTACTAGTCCCACTAGGCATGCCAGAATTGTTATACACTAAGTTTGCACCTTTGTCTCAAGCTCTCTTGGTCTTGATAGCTTAGTATAACATGGGAATCATCTCTAGGTTGTGGGATCTTTGCTAACTGAGATGAAACCTCTAGGTTCTAGGCTGGTTCCTCTTGGATAATCACCCTAATTTTCTTTTAGACATGAAAGTAAAACTTTTGGAGGGAAAAGGATAGAAGGAATGCTTGTAAGGGAAATGACTTGAAAGAAAACTACCTACTAGGTGATGCACCAAAACTAGGGTTTGGATCTCAGTATGTAGGAATGAAATCAATGAAAAGTTAAAGTCTAGTAGGTCACAACTTACTGAATAGGCTTGCATAAATATTTCATAAGAGGGCCTGAGAAAAAGGCACAACTTATGACCTGCAAATAGAAATTCACTTCTACAACTCAGTGTAGGATTGAGACAAGACTATTAAGGGGGCTAAGGTATACCCACAAGAACATCTAAATCAGATCAAACACAATAACACACAAAATTGTAGAAAGCAAGAGGGTTCAGGAACCCTAAAATAATCACTGAAAACATGCATATACTTTGATCCAATAAGAGATAATCCAAACAATGAAGCATAGGGACATGAAGGACTGTCACAAAATACCTTTGCAATATTTGAATCATCAATGGGAGAAATACAACTATATGAGCCAAAGGGTGAAAATGATACCACATATGGCCTTTAAGAAAAGGTGAATTTTCTTCTACAAATTGTCCAACTCTTGAGCACTAAAGGCTCCAAAATAATATATACATACTCAACTGCACACAAGTAGGAGTTAAAATTAACCTAACTAGGGTTACAGATCTAAAATAATGTCAAACCCTAAAGGTACACTACTGAGCCATCATGAAAATCTCTAAGAACCGGTCATCAGATCAAATATTTCTCTTTGTGTGTTGATCCTAGACTGAGTCCACCTGTAGACACAAGAACTTCAACCCATCTACCCACCTGCAACTCCACTCAGCCATGAAGGCTTCAAATCCAATCTTGGTATGATACCTGGGTTTAAAATGATTAACCCTTCAAAAGGTGGGGCCAAGCTCATTAAAGCTTCAACAAGACATGGTACCCTAAGAAATCTATGGCACCCACCATTAGATTAGTATCTCAAGTAGTGGGTCTGATGTCAGACAAATACAATGTGTATCTGAAATGGCACAGTTTGATTGGTTGTTTGATGTGCAACGTGGCTGATGTCAGTGGGCCCATGGGGTCAAGGCTTTCTAAAGAAGATAAAGCATGATCAGATCTCATGGCTATCATTATACTTGAAGCTCAAGATGCTTGATCATTATTGCAGTGGTATAGTGACAGCCTTTTGATGGTGCTTTTCAGGATCATGGGTCTGGTTTGTTAGGAGCATTGATTTTCTTACTTCTCATTGGCTGCTGAATTCCACGATGGTGTTTGACCCATCAGGAGGGGATTTTAAGTAATTTTTTTTAGTGCATCTAGGCCGTTCATCTACCAGGAAATGTTAGACATCAATGAACACATTTTAAAATGATCAGACTAGCCGTTGATATTCAAATTTAAATATTTATCTACGAAGGCTTTGCTAGGGTTTGTGTTTTGTGGCCATACATGGCAAATGGGTAGCTAGAATTGAATTCCTTAGGATAGGGATGGTTGAGAAGATGATAAGTAGACAATCTGATCATTGGCACCATGAATTTCACAAGGTACCATGTCTTGTTGAAGCTTTAATGAGCTTGGCGCTGTGTGCTATAATTGTGTCACACTTCTATGAATCATTCCATTCAAGAACACTCAAGAATGAGGTCTCAAAAATTGATTCATAGCTCTCTAGGCATGGAGTGCAAGGGTTTTAAGAATGCTCTCAGCTAGAGCTATTTAGCCTATAACCTTGCTAGTAAACCATGCAATGGGA
This sequence comes from Chamaecyparis obtusa, assembly GCA_027943335.1. Taxonomy (NCBI): domain Eukaryota; kingdom Viridiplantae; phylum Streptophyta; class Pinopsida; order Cupressales; family Cupressaceae; genus Chamaecyparis; species Chamaecyparis obtusa. The sequence goes on from BSBK01005380.1 coordinate 513,813, forward strand.
GATTCAATGAAGACAAGGGCAAGAATGCCAATATCCTCAAGAATCGAGAATGAAAATGCAATGCAATGCTATGCTAGAAATGGAAATACAAGCTAAGCTATGAAAATGAAAGATGGAAGGATTACAAAGCCACCAAGTTAAGCTAGATGAATTAATCTAAAGCATAAAGGAAACTAAGCTAAGTATGAAGCTATGAATGCCATGACAATGTGTTGCCTGACTTTCAGTCACCCATTTTTTTGGTAATGTTGGAGTCATGTGGTCTTGTCAAGTCTGGTGTCTAGGTCTAGCTTCTCTCTAGGATAGGAGGTCTTTGCTAGGTATCCCTGTAATTGCTCCTTATTTCAAGCTGGGTGGGTTGTGTTAAAATCTCTTCAGTTTGGGTAGGTTGTAGATCCTAACTTGGAAAAGACTTGGTGCTCCAATTAATGATCCTTTTCAAGAAGGATGGTGGAAATCATATGGATTCATCTGGAAACATCATGTGGCCATTCTTAGATCATGCATAGTCAGTTTTTTTTAAAGTGCTTCATGGAGTGCAATAAAAATAGTGTGCAAGATCAAGGATTCAATTCTTTGAATTCAAGGAAGTCAAAGATCGAATTATATCCAGTCTCTTTTGAAAATGAAAGAAATTGGATGGGATAGAAATGAATTGGGTACCCTATATATGGATCAAGATAAAAATAGCTTGGTGATAAGTTTGGATGGCCGAAAATGTAGTTGATGCTCACTACAATAATGAGTGCATGAATAATGACTACAATCAGGTGTGTTCTTCATGTGCACAGAGCTGAACTTCATAATGAACATGTGGATAATCGACATCATTGATTGTAATGTGTTTTAAAAAGGTGTTGGTGGCATGATTCAGTATTTTATTTGGAGTCAAAATAAGAAATATTTGGCTCGCATCTTTGATTCCATATCAACGGTCGTTGCTTTCCCTTGATCGTGCTTGTTTATCTTCATGGTAGAACAAGATCCATCCACGTGCACCAATGAGAGAGTGGTCACATGATCACATGGAATAAAATAATGCTATGGGATCATGCGACAATGGAAGCCCGTGTAGATAAGGAAAGTTAATGGAAAGATAGGAAAGGTTAAATAAAAAAATATGATGGATCCCCGTGAGCCAATCATAGGGCGGTCGCATGATCACATGAATTAAAATAATACCATGTGATCATGTGACAACGTAAGTCATCATTCTTGGTGAGATGAAGACACGTATCTTGGTGGGTCCAAAAAGGGTTTTCTTGTGATGCCAAATCAACGGTAGTCGCTTAGTCACTATGGGAAGGAAGATGCTTTGCGAATTTGTGAGATGCATACGCATGTCCCTATGGGTTTGAGGAAAGTCACTTACGGTGGTGGGGTTAGATTTTTATGATATTAGCTAAGATTCCAAATCTACAGATGGTGTATGATCTCATAGACTCTTGTGAGCCCATTAGATCATACGCCCACCGTCTGATGAGAATCTGTCAGGTGGGGCTGATATTTTAAGTTTTCAGACATGATAAAGTGCAAAAGGATTATGACCAATTGCCATCTGTCCTGTGGACCTAGCTAGTGTTGAGTTGTATCAGATGCAGGGGATCTACGGCTGGCGCATGATTGCAAGGAATATTCTTTCCTCATGTGATCATGTGACAAGGCAAAAAGAGAACCTATATACGCTAATAGCGCAGATGCAATAAGGATAGAGCAGTTGCATGATCGCATGAGTTGAAATGTTGTGATGTAATCATGTGACAACATGAGTCCACTAATAGGGGTGCATAGTTGGAGGATTTTGATTGGTCGAGAATCACCATCTCATGAGAAACTTGTCAACTGGGACCCGAGACTTAAAGGGAATAAAGATAATATAATCCAATGGAACATCAAAGGTTAGAACAATAGATTATCGACACAGTGTTATCAACATGTTGACTGAGGTCATGGGTAGGAAAAGAAGGAAGAATAAAATGCTAAAAATGTTGTATGCTGTAGCTCGAGGCCCAGTAGATGCACCAAGGGTTGCCATAGCTGGTAGTGATGATAAAGCCCTTATGTCAGATAAGGTTATGCTAAGTATTTTTGAACTGTTTGAAAAAGGTTGGATGTAGTGGTATAACCAATTGACTATTGTTGGAAGATGATTCAACTCCAAAAGCCCAATGGATTCAGCTCAACAAATGTTGGTTGGAGATGAAGAGTTTTAGATTCCATAGTGACCTTTCGAGTTCTCAGATTGGAAGAGTTTATTTCTTAATGCTTTGTCTCTTTGTATTCAAAGGAGAGGGAAGGTCATCTGCTGCTATGAGCCTGATGTATTGTAAAACCTATATATTCTATAAAGAAACTTAGTGTGAGGGTCGGCAAACTTGTAAGGGTAGCATAAGTGATTCCATTTACTTTGTTGGGTTTTCATGTTTGTTGAACCAGTAGTTGTTCGTCTGCATTTGAATAGAAAGGATAGTTATTTATGAAGCTGTGATTACATATTGAATTCCATTTCATGTCTATGGTTGCAGTAAGTAATTCCATTTGCTTTTCATATGTAACTCTTCTCCTATTCATCCTATTTGTTAGATTCATTCTGGATAGAAAGTACAATTGTGTATGAAGCTATGATTTTCACTTGGATTCCATTTCATGTCAGAGGTTGCAGTGAGGGAAATTCCATTTGCTATTTGTATATGATTCTGGTCCTATTCTCTCTAAGTAGAATTTGCATGATTAGAGTAGTTAGATTAAAGTTAGGAGATAGAATATATACCCTTGCCTGAATTGTTTGTGTCTATGAGAAATTCGGTTAAAACACATCAGAGACAACCTGGTGATCAGTTTAAAAACATATTCATTGAACACCATACACAATCAGGGAGCTATACCTATTAATTTAGAGGGTAGTGATTGAAGATATACACTGACCCAATTGTTGGTAACATCCTTTTGTTCTCTTACCTTGGGTGATTTGGGAGTCAAAGATTGAAATCTCAGAAGAGGACAAATTGTTAACCAATAGTTTTTGGCCACTTTGCTGGGGAGAATTTTTAAATAGACATATTTCTTGTTTCCCCTTTTATAGCTGATCTTGTGGAGAAAGGTGCTTGCCACAAGAATCAGGTTTCCAGTCCCACATGCTGAAGGAAGAACTAGCTTAAAGTTGAAGAGTGGAAAGCACCCAACTGAGGAAGAAGAGAAGATTGATGCTGATATTGGTTTCCTTAGTTTGATAGTTATCTCTACTTCTCAGAGATTGGTGACTCCGCTCTGGTCCTCATAACTTTGGTTGAAGAGTCCAGTGTTTTATATTTTCAAAATGTATTATCTCAAAACTTGTAGGAGATTGGAGACTCTGTTGTAAAAGGACCATGCCTTCTAAAATGGAGAGAGGAAGGAGGCCAGATCCTTCCCTTATAGAACTTCATCACACCACTGATTTTGTATTGCATGATATGTTTGATGCTTGGAGAGAAAGCATTACTCATGGAAGAAAGATGAACCTGAGTATTGAAGAGGATCATGTAACTGCTCTATTGTGGATGAGTATATGTGCAAGATATCATTTGTTGAAAGAAGTGGAAGAGGAAACAAAGTTGTTGTAGAAGTTAAAGAAAGAGCTCAATATGGATGATGGTGAAATGTCAAAAACCCCTCAAGATCATGCCTCATTAAATTTTTCAGTCTTGAGTGAAAAAGAGGTTAAACCAAGAAAACAAATCAGAAGGAAACCTACAATTGAGGAGATAAATGCTGAAGATGATCCCAACTTCCAATTCCTTTGGGAAGCATATAAACTAAGTTTAACTGAGGGTTTGAAGAAAGGATTGAGTGTGTTTGAAGATCATCAGTCTGCCCTATTGTTAAAACATGTGCATCAGAAGTATTTCAAGGTCCAAGCCCAAAGGAGAAAGAAGAAATCTATTCTTTTGACTATACTTGAAGAAGAACTGGTAAGTAAAGAATCTACAAGTTGTCTAGTTTCAGAAGAGCAAGAAAAGCCCTAGAATTCTACAAGACAAAATTTGGCTAACAGGGAGATTCTTGAAGATCAGGAAGAAAAGGTAAACAAAATTGAAAAAGAAGATTTATCCATGTTTCCTTTTTCTTGTGTTGATGAAAGTTGTAGATTGGGTGAAAAGAATGAGGATAATGTTTCAAACTATTTTTCTTCTAAAGATCATCCTAAGGCTGATGGGCTATCAAAAGATGAAATTCCTAATGTTATTGAAGAACATAATAAGGTTGATCCTTCATTCATTATAGCTGATAAAGATCAGATATCAGAAACATTTTTCTTTGAAGATAATACAATACTTAATGTTCTTGATCAAATATGTATAGATGAAAAGGTTGAAATATATTCTGACAATTATCCTACTGAAGATGTTGATGAAGAGACTAGTGCAACAACATATTTTAAACAAGAGGTATCATATATTAATGAAGTACTGCAGCATCCTGTAGAAGACAAGGAATTAGATGAAGATTTTTCCAACCTTGAAATAAAAATTGATCAATTCATGGTGCCAGTCACATGTGAATCTTCTTCCACGGTCAATTTAGGTATTGAAATTTTGAATTTAGATAAACATCTTGCAGAATCGAAAATTGCAGTAGGTGAAGAAGGTGTTTCAATTCTGGTGGACCCTGTGTGTAATGAAGATGCTTTTTGTTTCAATCTTGATTTGGAACCTGAAGTTGTTGATGATAATGCTTGCAACCAATATGATAGCAGTTCATTTCTAAAATCTCTTGAACTTTTTGATGTTCTCAATCTTGGTTCAGATGCTGGTATTTTTTATAAAGGTGATATTGTTGACAATGAAGTAAACATATGTGAGTATTTTCCAGCAATATATACAGAATCTAGTAAATGTCTTTCTCCTTCACAAAAGATGGTTGAGCATGTGAAAAGTGGTGTGTAGAAAAGTACAAAAAAATTAGAGATCTATGATGAGGCATGGCTATTTGGAAAGGCCCTGTGGGTCATCATGTTACAGATCACTTTTGGACTCAAGTTCAACAACAAAGGAGTAGCCAGAGGTTACCAATGCTTCCTCAAATTGGTGGAGCATCTTCTTCTATTTAGAAAAGGTTCATACTTTTCTCTCCCTATAAATGGTCATGTATGAATCTTTCTTTGCTTTTGGTCCTACTGGTGAGGTCTCCTCACCTTTTGTAAATAGGTTTTTCTTTCCAATTGTGGTGTGTTTAGTATAGCTTTTTCTTGCTGAGTTAGTTGTGTTTTTCTCCTGATTTGTTTCAAGTTTTCCCTGCTCCCCTCTGCCCTCCCTGTATGCATTTTCTCATTGTTCTCTTTGGTCTAGACTCTGCAACCCAATGCCTAAAGCACTTGTGTCACTAGAGAAGCTGAATTCTTCATGCACTTTGTAGTACATGCTCCCCCAGTCAGAGCTAGTTGTTGCCTGACTTTCAGTCACCTATTTTTTTGGCAATGTTGGAGTCATGTGGTCTTGTCAAGTCTGGTATCTAGGTCTAGCTTCTCTCTAGGATAGGAGGTCTTTGCCAGGTATCCCTGCAATTGCTCCTTGTTTCAAGCCGGGTGGGTTGTGTTAAAATCTCTTCATTTTGGGTAGGTTGTAGATCCTAACCTGGCAAAGACCTGGTGCTCCAATTAATGATCTTTTTCAAGCAGGATGGTAGAAATCATATGGATTCATCTAGAAACATCGTGTGGCCATTCTCAGATCATGCACAGTCAGTTGTTTTTAAAGTGCTTCATGGAGTGCAATAAAAATAGTGTGCATGATCAAGGATTCAATTCTTTGAATTCAAGGAAGTCAAAGATCGAATTATATCCAGTCTCTTTTGAAAATGAAAGAAATTGGATGGGATAGCAATGAATCGGGTACCCTATATATGGATCAAGAAACAAATAGCTTGGTGATAAGTTTGGATGGCTGAAAATATAGTTGATGCTCATTACAATAATGAGTGCATGAATAATGACTACAATCGGGTGTGTTCTTCATGTGCATAGAGCTGAACTTCATAATAAACATGTGGATAATAGACATCATTGATTGTAATGTGTTTTAAAAAGGTGCTGGTGGCATGATTCAGTATTTAATTTGAAGTCAAAATAAGAAATATTTGGCTTGCATCTTTGATTCCATATCTACGGTCGCCGCTTTCCCTTGATCATGCTTGTTTATCTTCACGGCAGAACGAGATCCATCCACTTGCACCAATGAGAGAGTGGTCGCATGATCGCATGGAATAAAATAATGCTATGTGATCATGTGACAATGGAAGCCTGTGTAGATAAGGAAAGTCAATGGAAAGACAAGAAAGGTTAAATAAAAAAATATGATGGATCCCCGCGAGCCAATCATAGGGTGGTCGCATGATCACATGAATTAAAATAATACCTGTAATACCCCAAAAATGGGCTATAAGTTCATTAATCTCCTACATCTTCAATTCAAACGAAATCGACATCAAAGTCCTAATCTAAGGCACATCTAAACATCATCAAATCATAATTGATTATCTTAAATTTTGCATCGGAGAATATTCCTAGTAATATTCCTAATCATCATAATTATCTTTAATTTTATAATTATTTGGCAATAAATCACATTTATCCTAAAGTTTGATTAATTGAATATTTTCATATTTAATTAATTAGATTTAATATTTGCCACTTAATTGTGTAATTAAATTTAATTCTACCTATTATTAATTGTATTATTTAATTTTGAGAATAAATCTAATATCATATGAATAATTGATTAAATTCTTATTTAATTAATTAAAACAAGTTGTCATTATTTAATAATATAGTTTTTAATAAAAGTTTGATTAAATAATTGATTAACCCATAAATCAATTGTTTTATTTTTAAAAGTAGTTAAGTTGGAAATAAATCACTTTATTATTAAATTAATTCATAAATAAAATATGCACAATCATAAAAGCAGACAACTATCAATTATCAATTAAAGCTAAACTCTATTTTGAGTTAAAGCTTAGCTTTTGCATGTTTTTGTGAGTTAATTATCTTTTATTTAAAAATAACTCAAAAATCAACCTGAGTTATTTGAGTGATTTATGGCTTTTTTTCCCATGCACCTCCAAAACCCTGGATTTCTATAAAATCAAGACTTCAGCTCATCTCTCAATCATCTCTCAAATTTGTATCCACAGAATCTCATGATTTTGCAAGCTTACTTTGCCAAAGTCATCTACAAATTGCACAACTATTTTGAAGAATTGGAATTTGGAGAATCAAAGCTTATTGCGAATCAAGGCTATTGTGAGATCAATTTTTTTATTTTTTTTTACATTCATTTAGATTCTTTTTCATATCATTGTTAGATCATTTTAGCATATCAATTTGCATATTAGCATAAATTCATATTAGTTTTTCATATTATTGCATAGAAAATATCAAAAAAATAGATTAATTGCATTCATATTTCATATCAGTTTTACATTCAAATCCTTTGTTTAGGTGTCGTCTAGGTCACTAATCTTGATAACAATCTGAGGACATTAATCTCACACCTACTAGAAGGTAGTAAATCGCTTGGTTAAATTAGATTTCAATTTTGCACGATTTTGATTTTTGCTAACCTCTAATATTTTACTAAGTGTTGTGTCTATAGATCAAGTACAATTTTCACACACACATTTCTGGTGCCCACCATGGGGCAACCCACCTTTGCATGCTGGTTTTGATTTTTTTTGGTAGCTAAAACCCCAAAGTTTCAAATATTTAATTTTATCTCCCAAACAGCTTGGATTTTTTGTTTGAATTTGTTTTTGTAGGTTGGTGATATATCAGGGAAGCTACAATAAAAAATTTAGAATTTTTTGAGATGGTTTGAATTTTTAATAATTTTTTTTTGAAATTCCAGAAAAAATTAATATCTAACGCAAATTAGCATATTTTTCAAAACATTTTATTTTTTCGGAAAGCTCTTTAAATTCTACAAGGGGTCCATTCTTTTGCTTTTAAATTTGGACATGATATAATAGCTCAAATAGTCAATTTACAAAAACTAGTCTATTTTGATAAAATGGGTCTCTAGGGCACAAATGAAGAGATTTTTCTCAAATTTTTGCATTTTTGGAAATCTCCCTAGTTTTTAGTAGGGGTCTCTATTCTGAATTTTTATTTTTTTGGCCAAAATCATATCAAAAAAATTAGATCTTGTTGACTAGGTCAAATGCAGTGCAAAAAAATTAAAATTTTGTGATGGGTATGCACTTATTTTTCATATGATTCAATGAATGATATGAGTTGTCATTTGAGTTAATTACTAGTTATTATTGCTGATAATAATTGATTTTTAGAGCTAACCCTATGGTTTTCATAAGTTGAATATATTTTGCATATCTTGTTTGCTTGTTTTCTTGTTGGAGAGTTCGTCACTTGCTTGCATGGAAAAGCTCAACAAAAATTGCTAAAAATAGGTAAAATCTACTAAGCGTATTGCAAGGATCCTAGGTATTCTCCTTCATCTAATAAAATTTTGATTTGGATTTAAAATAAATCTCTTATGTGTCTAGCTTGGGTGATTCTTTTCATGCTTTTGTTTTACACACTTGCATAATTGATACTAGGTTGTGACCCCTTAAGTATTCATTAAGTAGTCTTAGATACTTGTGATTGATCTTGATTGCTATTTTAGGTTATTGGACTTGCTAATTTTCCGGCCCCTCATTTTCACCCCATGGTTGCAATCTCAGGGCCATAAAGGGGAGGGGTCAACAGGACAGAAGCGTTAAGTGTTCCACTTGGCAACCCTTTTGTGCTTTTAAGAACTCACTTATTTCCTAAGTTGGGGATTCATTTTTAGCTTATGTGAGGTGTTAAGTGTTCCACCTTGTGGACTCATCTCATATTTTCTTTAAGCGTTAAGTGTTCCTCTTTCTATTTTTTAAGTACTTTTGGTAGATTTGCTTTCAGGAATATATCTGTGCTCACATAGTAATTAGGCCCTATGAACACTATTTGTGATTCTTGAGGGATTGGATTCCTAGCAAAATCTTTCTTGACAACAGAATCCTTGTAGGTAGGGAGGATACTTAGTGTGTTTCACATTCAACTTGGTTAGTGTGGCTTCTCTTATTGATCGATACATTCTCTCCCAGGAGAGGTTGATAGATCACGTGGGGTTGACATCATGAGCTTTGGTGAATCAAAATTGGTTAGCGCACCTTCTCTTATTGATTGATACATTCTCTCCCTGGAGAGGTTGATAGATCATGTGGAGTTGGCATCATAGACCTTGGTGAAGCAAAACTTTTTCTTAGCGTGTCGGATTAATCTGCTTGCTTTGTTTGGGTTAAAAGTGAAAAGGTGTCAAAAACCTTGGATCTAGAGCCAAGTCCCCTTGTGGTATACTATTGTGAGTCATCTTTAGAGAGGGTTAACCATAGTGGACAATCCCTTCACAGGGAAAACTACGTTGACAAAACCTCAAGCGGTCATAGCCATTTTCACCGTGGTAGTGATAGCCGCTATATAAATGTCCTTGTGGAAGAAATCTCCATGGGTATGGTTCATTGTTGGGTTGTCAAATCTCCTTAACAGCTCTTGAAGATTAAATTCTCAGACTGTGTCAAAACCCTGGTGCGCTAGGATTGGAGTTCACCCCTTTGGATCATAAAAGTTACAGAGTCAAACCATTACTAAAAACCCTAGTGAGGCCAAATTTTCATTTTATAGGGTATATGTGCGTTATTGTAAAACATTTTTGGAATATACACAATTAGCACTTCTGAGGATTAGAACGAATAAGTCACTTGATTGTTCATGCGCAAGGTTGCTTTTGCCCTTGTTCATTGTTTTCAAACATGCTTGAAATCACATGCTTGCTATTTTGCATGCTTGTTTATCTATCTGGTTACTAAAAATGGACAAATCTGTTACAATCGTCAAATTTAGGCATTGAAATTTACAAACAATCCAAATCTGAAAACTCAAAATTTGCAAAATCTGAAGTAAAATCATTTTCTAGAGTCAAAAGTCATCTCAGGAAGTCAGAAAGTCATACGAGTTTCCATCAAGTGTCATTTCAGTACTGCCCTTATGTCGTATAATAGCAAACCTAGTGTCGTATAAGTTTTCATGCCAACAAATTCTCAAAGTCAAAATCTTGCAACTATCATATGATATTGTCAAGTGTCGTTTCATTACAACCCATCTGTCATATGATTGAGTACCCAGTGTCATACAAGTTTCCATGCCAGCAAATTCTCAAAGTCAAAATCTTGCAACTGTCGCATGAGATTTTCAATTGTCATTTCATTGCTACCCAACTGTCGTATGAGTTTTGCAACTGTCATTTCATAGCATACCCACTGTCATATGAGTCTGCAGAGTGTCATTTGAGAAATTTTTGAAAGTTGTCAAAAAATTGTCAGAATTGCTAGATATTTATTTTTTTCAACCTATTTCCAGAATCTTTCGAACAAATCACTGTGTCAGGAATAGAGCAGTAGCCATTGAGAATCAGTACATGTCTTAAAGAATCAATACACAAGAGGAAGAAGCTCTAATCACCGCTATGATGAAGCAGTTGCAAGCTATGCAAGTCTAGCTTGACAAACTTGAGAAAGAAAAGGAACCCAAAGAATTCTCCAGGGAAGCTCTATGCCCTTTTCTATTTGATAAAGACTTGTACATGTCACCATGCCCCTAGAAAGAATTTGAGCAATGAGATAACCCTTATGATACCTCTTCCATGGAGAGTGACACATCCAGCTTTGGAGACTATGATGACTATGATGACAGACAATGTAATGATACCTATGACACCTCTGTTCCTAAGAGTCCTCCTCGTCGTGTGCTCCTACTTACTACAAATGGGCTGTCACATTGGATAGATCGTGATGGTGATCCATATAATTTTGATTTTGAAAGAGACTTTGATGGCTTTTATGGACAATACCTTGATTATGATCCATCTACTACTGCTGAGGACTATAAAATGCATCGTGCTAGCTTGAAACATCAATACTATAATGATCTCTCCTCTAAGAACTCTCTGGCTGAAAATAAAGATTACACTCTCAAGCAAGATCATGTTAATGTTGGACCTTTGTCTTGTGATGGTTCCCTTCCATCCCCTACTTATTCCAATACTCCTACATCTCCTAAAGTCACCAAGTCTTTCAAATCTTTCATAGAACCTTCATCCGACACAAGCCCTGATACTTTTCATATGGCTCCTTATAGTTATCCTCCAGGGCTACCTCTTAAAGAAACTCAAGCTAACCTTCACTTGGCTGCAAATACTTTCAATAATGCTAAACCTAAAGAGCCTATGCCTTCATATGCTACAATGCCTACTCCAGCTAGTCCTTCCCCATCTCTTCCAAAGTCTTCCATACAATCCCAACATGCTTCCTTGTCTTTAGAAGTGGCTCCATGTCAAGAGGACTCTAAAAATGATGAAGAAAAGAACATAAAGAAAGATCAAGATCAAGAACCCTCCATGTCATCCAATCTTTTTCATGATGTCTCTTATTTGCTTCATGGTTCTTTTGATCCTACACACCCTTTTTCATGCATTCCACCATGTCTTAAGTTTTCTCCTAAGCAAGATCAGGCTACTACTTACACAGTTGAGCTTATTGATAATAAAAATAACCTTACCCCACTTCCAATTTTTAAAGATGATACTTCCATTAAGGTTATTGAAAATGGTGTTGTTACTTTCGATGTTAAGCCTATTGAAAATCAAGAAAAAAATTATTCACTTATGCTATCCAAAGATCCTTGTCAAGATCAAAGTCTTCCATCTTCTTATTCTACCACTCCATGTTTTCTTCCACTTTCTAATCTTCCTAAGTCTTTGCAAGCTTTGAACAATCCTATCAAAAAAGGTGCTCATATTCAAGATGTCTACGATTCTATTGAAAATTCTAATGCTCACTCTAAAGATGTTGATATCCTTGGTTGTCATATAGATGCTGATGAACTTGTTGATTATCCTTTTGCATCTTCCACTTCCATCCTTGGACCTCCTCTACCACTACTAAGGGCTTCACATCTACCTTCCATCTTGGGTCCTTATGTCCCTTCACTTTCCCCTCCTAACTCTCCTAATTCATCATCCATCTTGGGTCCTTACATCCCTCCATCTACCATCTTCCCTCAAGATCAACATAGATGCACACCCTTGAATCCTTTTTATCCACCCACCCATCTAAATCAGTCATATCCTTCTTCTTCCACAAGTCCCAAGTCTTTTGGAAGTAACTTGAATGTTCAATACAAGAAAAAGAAGCAATACAAGAATCTATCAAAAAAAGATCACCATGTCTCCTTGAATAGACATGGAAACATAAAGTCAAAAGAGATATCTAAGAAGAAAATTACAAGACAAGTATGGGTTCCAAAATCCATCATTGAAGATATTTTCTCTAAATTACCAAAAAGAAATGAAAAGCCTACGGCTATATGGATTCCAAAGTCTCTCTTGAAAGAGTCTAGTGTTGAACAAAAAGTTAAGTTGACATTCAAGCTTCCAAAGACTTCCACTTCATCTTCTTCCAAAAGCATTCCTCTATTCCATGCACCTAAACCACAACCTCTGCTATCCATTCGCCATATTCCTTCATGTATTCCTTCATTCATAATTCCTCCATCCTCTTGCCACCCTTCAAGGTGTGTGTTTACATTGATCTTGCCTTCCTTTCCATTTACCCTTTCACAATTCTTCCATTTATTATCCTTCTACCTTCTATCATTTTTTCTCATTTGCCTATTCCTCCTATCTTCCAACCTCACTCGCTTTACATAAAACCTTATCCTCCATTTTTCTCTTCCATATCCCTTTCCCTATCAGCATCTTTGAGCATATAATTTTGAATCCTTGGCATATCATGGTTTATCCTTTCAAAGAGCATTATCTAAAAAGCTTTCCTTCTTCCAAAAAAATTTTAAAAAAAAAAAAAATTGAAAATGTGCCTTGGTGAAAACCTGGAAACAGGCACCTTGGTAGAAAAAGTAAAAAGAAATAAATTCATCCTATGGTGGAAACCACTCCCTTGTGGTGCCTTGGATAAGTACCATGATAAAAACCTGACAATCAGGTGTCATGCGTAATTCTTCTACATATTTCATCCATTCCATCTTCTCTCTTTGATCTTGACAATGTTGATCTATACACGAACATTTGGCTATTTTGTGAGCTATCTTACACTGATCTTGCTTTCATTCCCTTCCTATTTAACCTTCATATTTATTTTCCTCCATTCATTCTAGCCTTTCACTATCCTTTTCCCCTTTGGTCTTGATTTAATAAAAAAAAAGAGTAAAACACGGTGCTATGAAGCCTCTTGACATGTCTATTCCTTTGGATTGCATCCTTTCTTGCTTTGGCATTACGCTTTTGTAACTTATCCTATGCTAGCCTTTCATTGCTTGTCCAAATGCGCTTTACATGAAAATTTTTCCCGAGCTTGGGTATTCTTGAGGAGTTTAACCTGGGTATTCTTGAGGAGTTTTCCCTTGAGGATTTCTTCCCTTCATTCTCCTTCATTCTCTTATCTTCCATCTCTTCCACCAGCTTGCCAATCCCTCTTGTTCTCCACCTTGCTAAACATTGGGACTGCATGATATGATCTTACTTGGGAGTTTGTAATGGAAAAAGATGCTATCAAGTATACCAAGTATTAGAACCAGTATCAGAACTAGTATTAGAACCAGTGTCAGAACCAGTATCAGAACCAGTATCAAAACAATTATCAGAATAAGTATCAGAACAAGTATCAGAACCAGTATCAAAATAATTATTAGAATTAGTATTAGAATGAGTGTCAGAACAAGTATCAGAACACCTACTGGGGCTACACTTTTCACTTTAGTTTATGGGTCTAAAGCAAACTGCCTATTGAGGTTGAAATCTCATCACTCAGAATCAGAATGCATGGTCTAGTAACTGATGATGACTACAGAGTGTCTAGGTTGCAAGAACTTGAACTACTAGATCAGTGTAGACAAGTAGCGTATGATCATCTAAGAGCATATCATAAGAGAATGTCTAGAGGCTACAACAAGAAAGTCAGACACAGAGAATTTCAGGTTGGCGATCTAGTTTTGAGAGAAAATCCTAAAAATCAATCACATCAAGAATGCAAGGGGAAGTTTGAACCCAATTGGCTGGGTCCCTTTGTCATCACTGCTACTTTTGGCTTTGGTTCCTATCAACTCTCAACGACTGAAGGAGAATAGCTTCGAGAACCAATCAACATTCTCCATTTGAAGAAATTCTACGCCTAAGGCATTCAGTCTATGGTAAAATGTCTTAAAAAATCTTAAAAATTGGAAAATGTCCTAAAAAAATGAACATCTTGGTGAAAACCTAGCAATAGGTGCCTTGATGATTCACAAAAAAATCAAAAAATTAAAAAAATTAAAAAATAAAAATGAAAAATACAAAAAAAAAAAAAAAGGTGTCTTGGTGAAAACCTGGAAATAGGCACCTTGGTAGCAAAAATAGAATCTCTGCCAAGATGGTGAAAACCCGGCAAATGGGCACCACTTGTTTCAAAATGCTCCATCTATCAGTGCAATCTTGGTCTTTCCTAGCTTTCAGTCTTGCTTTAGTTTGTACATATCTCCCGGTTTGTTTTTGCATTTCCAGTTTTCAATAAGTCGGTCTGTACACCAATCAGCTCAAGCGTCTATATCTTATCAATGCTTAACACTTGGGGGAAATCAATGTCATATCCTATGGTCTCCCATGTATTTTAGATGGATCATATCTAGTCAGAGTCCTTTGAAGCTTCATGTGAGTCAGTCAGTCAGTCTTGTCTCCAGAAAGGATTTTGCATCTACAACAATGCAATCAAACATAAAAAATTAACTAAAAACAATCTATGCTTTTTACATGCTTTTATCTCCTTGTATGCTTACTGATTCGCATTGAGATTTTTGCATATTGTGTCCCTTCGAGCTCTTCGATGATGTCCTTTATAGGATTTAGAGAGTGATGACTGGGAGCATAATCTTTTCTTTGTCTTCTGCTTGTATGTGCAAATCTAACAACTTTGGAAATTATTGATTGAAATGGTGTCCGACTGTAAGAGCCTCTATCTCAAATTGGATGGCCATGCGTACCTCAACCATTGATACCCAAAAAAATTCAAGGAAGTTTGATCTAAATATTATCTTTTTGAATGAGTTCTTTCTCCTACTATGAAACACAATCTTACCTAAGGATGTGAATGATAAAGGGTCACTATGGGTAATTCACACTAGATTTAGAATGATCTCTTGACTGTTTGATGTATTTGAATGCAAGGCGTATTCAGGTCATCACGATGTTTATGTTTTGATGCTTATACAAATTGCTATATCAAAATGGACATGATATTTAGGTCATCTTGGCATTTGTGCCTTGGTGCTTATATCTAATCTAACATTCCAAAAATAAAATCAATATTCATATGTCCATGGTTGCCTAGCCAGTGGGTGTTGTATTGATTCTTGCACATACAAATCGATATTCATATCTCTATGGTTTCATAGCTAGTGGGCATTGTATTGATTTATCTGGTTACCTAAAAGTTCAATGATGATAACAAATCGACATATGATTAGTGACTAGGTCCTAGGTCTTAGGTTGCATTTCATTTTGCATGTCTCTTTGCATTTTGCATGTTGTATGATCTCACAATGGCTAAATGAACTTCAATGCTTAAATGATTCTTCAAATTGCATCTTCAAGTCTAACAAGAGCTGAATCTCACACAAAGGTTCCTCCAATGAAACAACAAGTAGAATCCTTTTTCGGGATCAAAATTCAAATCTGCAATCATTCATATTATTAACTACTTGCATAATCGACCTTCAACCATCACAGAAATCCAGTATTCAACTTAACTGATTATCTAACATCAAACTATCAAAAATTCAACTTGGTCAACCATGGTCAACTCATGGTCAAACCTAGTCAAACTTGGTCTCTAGGACCTCTAAATGATGCAGAATGCATTCACTAGACGTGTTTAACCACTTCTCAAATCAATTAACATGCTTCTAAACTCTCAACGCTGACTTTTCTTGTCAGATTTCAATTTTAATCGCGAAGGGGGCATGGTATGGCATATCATTCAAAGTCTGTAATCAAATTGAAATCATATCTTTATGGAAATCAATATCTTTCTTAGTAATCAAGACAACAATCACATCTAGTTACTGATTCATAAAAAAAAAAAGACCTCATCGCTCGGGGAAAATCTATCATCACTTGGGGCATATCAGATTCATCAAGATCCATATCAATCTGGTATTCTCCTAATCTTGTAAACTGTATCAGTTTTTGCAACCATCAGATCATAGTGTTCTTTCCTGGGTTCTTAGGCAACTCAAGGATTCGGATGTGATACCTGCTAGTTCTGCTAAGACAATAGAGTCTAGAATGGGTCACTCACTTCTTTGCAATCCTAAGGTTTGGAATCAGGTGTTTTGACATTTTTTTCACAATCATAGGTTCATTTGCTATTATAGTGAACATTATCTTTGGTCATTCAGGACCTATTATCTTCATATCAAATCAATAAATCAATCAGCTTTTGTCTCATATCAATTATCAATTTCAAACATCAGTTTCATATCTTTATCAAACACAGACTATCTTTGAACCACTGTGCTTCGCAAAGTAATTCAAAGAGGGGCAAAATGTAATACCCCAAAAATGGGCTATAAGTTCATTAATCTCCTACATCTTCAATTCGAATGAAATTGACATCAAAGTCCTAATCTAAGGCACATCTAAACATCATCGAATCATAATTGATTATCTTAAATTTTGCATCGGAGAATATTCCTAGTAATATTCCTAATCATCATAATTATCTTTAATTTTATAATTATTTGGCAATAAATCACATTTATCCTAAAGTTTGATTAATTGAATATTTTTATATTTAATTAATTAGATTTAATATTTGCCACTTAATTGTGTAATTAAATTTAATTCTATCTATTATTAATTGTATTATTTAATTTTGACAATAAATCTAATATCATATGAATAATTGATTAAATTCTTATTTAATTAATTAAAGCAAGTTGTCATTATTTAATAATATAGTTTTTAATAAAAGTTTGATTAAATAATTGATTAACCCATAAATCAATTGTTTTATTTTTAAAAGCAGTTAAGTTGGAAATAAATCACTTTATTATTAAATTAATTCATAAATAAAACATGCACAATCATAAAAGTAGACAACTATCAATTATCAATTAAAGCTAAACTCTATTTTGAGTTAAAGCTTAGCTTTTGCATGTTTTTGTGAGTTAATTATCCTTTATTTAAAAATAACTCAAAAATCAACCTGAGTTATTTGAGTGATTTATGGCTTTTTTTCCCATGCACCTCCAAAGCCCTGGATTTCTATAAAATCAAGGCTTCAGCTCATCTCTCAATCATCTCTCAAATTTGTATCCACAGAATCTCATAATTTTGCAAGCTTACTTTGCCAAAGTCATCTACGAATTGCACAACTATTTTGAAGAATTAGAATTTGGAGAATCAAAGGTTATTGCGAATCAAGGCTATTGTGAGATCAATTTGTTTTTTTTTTTTACATTCATTTAGATTCTTTTTCATATCATTGTTAGATCATTTTAGCATATCAATTTCCATATTAGCATAGATTCATATCAGTTTTTCATATTATTGCATAGAAAATATTAAAAAAATAGATTAATTGCATTCATATTTCATATCAGTTTTGCATTCAAATCCTTCGTTTAGGTGTCGTCTAGGTCACTGATCTCGATAAAAATCTGAGAACATTAATCTCGCACCTGCTAGAAGGCAGTAAATCACTTGGTTAAATTAGATTTCAATTTTGCATGATTTTGATTTTTGCTAACCTCTAATGTTTTACTGAAGTGTTGTGTCTATAGATCAGGTACAATTTTCACACACACAATACTATGCGACAACATAAGTCATCATGCTTGGTAGGATGAAGACACATAGCCTGGTGGGTCTGGAAAGGGTTTGCTTACAATGCTAAATCAATGGTAGTCACTTAGTAGCAATGGGAAGGAAGATGCTTTGCGAATTTGTGAGATGCGTACACGTGTCCCTATGGGTCTGAGGAAAGTTGCTTGCGGTGGTGGGGTCAAATTTTTATGACATCGGCTAAGATTCCAAATCTATGGATGGCATATGATCTCATAGAATCTTGTGAGCCCATCAGATCATAGGCCCATTGTCCGATGAGAATCTATCAGGTGGGGCCAATATTTTAAGTTTTCAGAAATGATAAAGTGCAAACAGATTATGACCGACTGCCATCTATCCTATCGACCCAGCTAGTGTTGAGTTTTGTCAGATGTAGGGGATGTACGACTCGTGCATGATCATGAGGAATATTTTTTCCTCATGTGATCATGTGACAAGGCAAAAAGAGAACCTATATACGCTAACAGCACAGATGTGATAAGGATAGAGTATTCGCATGATTGCAAGAGTTGAAATGTTACAATGTGATCATGCGACAACATGAGCCCACTGACAGGGGTGCACATTTGGAGGCTTTTGATTGGTCAAGAATCACCATCCAATGAGAAACTTGTCAAGTGGGACCCAAGACTTAAAGGGAATAAAGATAATATAATCCAATGGAACATCAAAGGTGAGAATAGTGGATTATCAACATAGTGTTATCAACATGTCAACTAAGGTCATGGGTAGGAAAAGAAGGAAGAATACAATGCTAAAAATGTTGCATGCTGTAGCTCGAAGCCCAGTAGATGCACCAAGGGTTGCCACAGGTGGTAGTGATGATAAATCCCTTATGTCAGATAAGGTCATGCTATGTATTTTTGAACTATTTGAAAAAGGTTGGATGCAGTGGTATAACCAATTGACTGTTGTTGGAAGATGATTTGACTCCAGAAGCCCAATGGATTCAGCTCAACAAATGCTAGTTGGAGATGAAGAGTTTCAGATTCCATAGTGACCTTTTGAGTTCTCAGATTGGAAGAGTTTATTTCTTAATTCTTTGTCTCTTTGTATTCAAAGGAGAGGGAAGGTCATCGGCTCCTATGAGCCTGATGTATTGTAAAACCTATATATTTTGTAAAGAAACTCAGTGTGAGGGTTGGCAAACTTGTAAGGGTAGCATAAGTGATTCCATTTACTTTGCTGGGTTTTCATGTTTGTTGAACCAGTAGTTGTTCATCTGCATTTGAATAGAAAGGATAGTTATGTATGAAGCTATGATTACATATTGAATTCCATTTCATGTCTATGGTTGCAGTAAGTAATTCCATTTTCTTGTCATATGTAACTCTTCTCCTATTCATCCTATTTGTTAGATTCATTCTAGACAGAAAGTACAATTATGTATGAAGTTGTGATTTTCACTTGGATTCCATTTCATGTCACAGGTTATAGTGAGGGAAATTCCATTTGCTATTCATATATGATTCTGCTCCTATTCTCTTTAAGTAGAATTTGCATGATTAGAGTAGTTAGATTAAAGTTAGGAGATAGAATATATACCCTTGCCTAAATTGTTTGTGTCTATGAGCAATTCGGTTAAAACACATTAGAGACAACTTGGTGATCAGTTTAAAAACATATTCATTGAACACCATACACAATCAGGGAGTTGTACCTATTAATTTAGAGGGCAATGATTGAAGATATACACTGACCCAATTGCTGGTAACATCCTTTTGTTCTCTTACCTTGGGTGATTTGGGAGTCAAAAATTGAAATCTTAGAAGAGGACAAACTGTTAACCAACACAATACAAGAAATGAAACTATGATAACATTTAGATGCAAAAAGCCAAGAATGCTCCAAATCTCCAAAAGCTCCAAAGTGACCTAGAAAACCTACAGCATAACATTAGCATCAAAAGTTGGGGATCTAGAATGGAGAAGAGAGCTCTCCTTTTATAAGAAATGAGAAGGAATGAACCATGGAGATTAAGAGGCAAAAGATCTAATCAATTATGGAGCTTGAAAGAGGAGCAATCCATGTGCACACATATCCTCCAATGGGAAAATAAGAGTTGACTTTTGTGTCCATATGAGACAAAAAGTGCTTTTCTCCTTTTTATAAAATAAGAATAATGATTTATTTTTGCAACTTAGGATAAGAGGAAAAGTGGGGGTTTTTTATTTAATAAAATGTGAAGAAATATTCTTTTTAATAAATAAAGACTTAGGATAAGATGGTTAGCCCATAGAAAATAATCGAATAAATGATAGAACTAGGATTTTATCAAGAATAAGCAATTGATAATTTAGCAAAAGGGGCTAATAGTCTAGATGACCATTTTTAGGTGTATACATTTGCCCCTATTTGACTAATGTGTGATCAATCTAGGAACACATTACATCAAAGAATAGATCAGCCAAGAAGGCAAGAGATAGCCAAGAAGGCAAGCAGATAGTGATCTGACTCCAAAGAATGAAGTGCAGAGAGATAGCAAATCCTGCATGGTCAGCCTGGTAGTGACCATACTGAACACTTAGGAAAGAGATAGCCAATAAGATATCATGTGTCTGCCCCCTTGGGATAGAAAGTGAAATATAGGTAGAGGGAAAGCAGAAGTAAGAGAGACATGATCAAATCACTAGAAATCATAATTGAAGAAAGAGAACAAAATATCCATCAAGTAGTGAAGATATGCCCCACACATGGGACACAGAGCATGAACCTATCAGTCCCTCAACCCGTAAACACCATAGAGAGGGGATTTGGACTTGGGGTTTGAAAGTGAATGAAAGACTGAAAGTTGAGAGAGATGGGGATGAAGAGGTGAAGAATGCCCCAGCAAAGATCAAAGGATCAGGCCTCAAAAGGTCAGCCAACTACATAAAAGAAGAAGAAAAGTGAACGCGGATTTCGGTTTTGATCCCAAAATGAAGAGAAAATGATGGGATATGAAAGACAAGAAGTGAAAGACATGATCAAGAAGAAGTGAAAGGTGAGTGTAGTTTGACTAACAAGTCCGTAAAAGATGAAAGGAGAGCTCTCTCCATATGCAAGATGCAAGACTAATCTAACATGAACCTAAGAATGCAAGCTACTATGAAAACATGGTTTACTTGCAAGGTTACAATGCCAATAGACATCTAATTATCATCATCAAGCATTATTGGTAGTGTCGTAAGATCATACAATACACACTAGCATAGCTATCGGTATATGAATATGATCTATATCAAATAGAAATGTGGGAATCCCACCTAGGCACCAAAGACATGTAAGTCAAGATGACTAGTGCGATGAGATTACCTAAGTTTGACATGAAAAGATTATGCTAGCATCAAGACATGAGAAAGTCAAGATGACTATAAGCATGCACTTGTGAAACAGTCAAGGATAATACCTTGTAGATCCCAATGTTAAGTAGAACAAGCATAAATGTTGATGACAGTAAGGATCAACAAAATATACCCACAGACAGACAACAAATAAAACATGTTCTCATTCCCTCAATCTTCTAGCTATGCATCATCAAAAATGATCATAGGGGGAGAACACTCAGCAAAGAAATCATCATAGACAGCACACAAAGAAATAAAGCCAAGCAAGTCTCAGCGAGTCAAATGTTTAAGTGCGTGTGTGTAGGTCATAGAGTCAAAGTTTGAGTATCGCATTTGCCAGTGAGAAATATTGTATCATCTAAACTGTGGGTAGGACATCTGATAAGTGTTAAGAAACACTCGACGCTAGGGTAGTGTTGAAAAACATCATTGGGGTGGTGTTGAAAAACATTTCTCGCAAGGTGCCTAAGAAACCCAGACACACAAAGAGACCCAAGATAAGCTTAAAACAACATATGCCCCCTAGACTAAGACAAGAGTCAATTCCAGGCTAGGAGAGGCAAAGCAAGAAGTGGAACGAATGAGTGCCATGCAAGACTGATAGACATAGGTGCAGAGGGTCTCAAGCAGTGCCTGTTTTTAGGTTTTCACCACTCGATAGATTTATTGCAATTTTTTCAGGACTTTTTATAAAAAAAAATTTTTGTATTTTTGCTACCAAGGTGCCTGTTTCCAGGTTTTCACCAAGGCACTTTTTCAATTTTTTTTTATTTTTTGAATTATTTTGATTTTTTCATGAGACATCAAAGCACCTATTGCTAGGTTTTCACTAGGATGCTCTTTTTTTTGCAGTACTTTTTATGCTTTTTAGGATTTTTTCAGCATAATATATGAATTTTTTTGGAGTTTTTTCAGGATCATAAAGTATGTACAAAGAATGCCCCAGATAGAAACGGGCATCAAAAATTTGCTTCCTCTGATGTAGATTACTAATAGGTCCTAGGCCCAAATGCTACAACTATGATGACAAGAGGTCTCAACCATTTTGACCAATAATAACCAGCCCTAAGCAATGTCTGAGCTAGCAGAGGATTTTTAGAATGTGATCCACATATGCCATCATGGATTTCAGCTAGCACTTTTTCTGACTCCTCTATCTCTAGACACTTAAGGAGAGTTCTGTCTAGACCCTTCCTATACAAGTCACCAGAGACAAAGGCAAAGTGTAAGGGATGGTGGAAAGAATGGCATGGTGGATTGTCAGGAAGAATATGAGGGGGAAGACATGAAAAGATGGCAGGATTGTAGGATTTGTAAGCATGATAGCGCAGTTCATCCACTAGGAACTTAAAGTGAGATTTATGCCTTTTCATTCGTAAGATGGATGTTGAAGTAACCAAGGCATTAGCAACTTTGTTCTCAGCTTTAGGAAAGGGCTGAAGTATAACAGATATGAGATCATGCTTGAAGTAGTGCACCATTTTTTTGTAGAGAATCAGCTTGTCATCTTTTATTTGAGAATCATTATTTTTGAGAAGATTTTTATTTTTACTTTTCTTAGGTTCAGATACCACCACAATGTGGTTTTTGACATCTGACCATTGCTCTTTTCTTTTGATTTGATGCTTGTGATACTTGATTGCTGATTCAGTCCTTTTTGTTGCTAGGTCACTGGTGGAAGAAGTAACAGGTGTTGATGCAAGATGAAATGAAGTGATTGGTTCAACAACATTTATGTGAGAGGTGTCATCTTTGGTGACAAGAGAAGATGAGCCTATAGGGTAAGCTCCAAAAGTAGCTAGATCTAGATTTGTCATAGAAGGACCAACATAGTCCACTAAGGCAATACAGGGAACCAACCCATCAGACCCTTCACAAGACTCATCGACTACATCAGGATGGTCACTATAAGTATGAACCATATCAACATCCATATCTGTCATGGAAGAATCTTCTGGAAGAGGCTTAAGATGCCAAGAAGTAGAGATACTCATGTCATTATGTGGGAGATCACCTCTTTGTAGCAGCTGTGCAATGTTACAATGTTGTCTATCATAGTTCAATGATTCTTTAGGCACATAGGTTCTAGACATAGAGGCCTTAGCCATATCATCAGTAGGTATACATTTTTCTCCCCAAAGAAGTGAAGTAGAAGGAAGATCGTCTCCCATTTGAGCCATAGTGTGTAGTGGTGACTCATCTATATCTGTATCTGAATTACTGAGCATGGGAGTATTTCTAGAATGATCAAGGAAGGCATTTGTCATACTACCCTCATCTTCTCTATAGATCCACTCTTGGATAGCTTGTTCTTCTCTTTCTGCTTCTAAAGGAATGGATGAAGGAACAAAAGTATCAAAGATCACCATAGCAGAAGTGGAAGGCTTCACTTGATCAGAAGGTTTCCCATATGACCTAGGAGAAACAGGTATAGAAGCAAAGGAATCTAGCATATATTCACCCATACCAAGGTTCATCATCTTAAGTGTTTTCTCAACAACAACTAGAGACATACTAGCATCAACAGAAGGTTCATTGTGAGGAACAAATTTTTTAGTAGCAACAAGAGAATTAATAGCAATAGTATGGTCTCCAGGAATCACAACTTCAGTGCCATTGTACAAAAATTTGACGCACTGATGATAAGTGGAAGGAACAACTTGCATGTCATGGATCCAAGGAGAACCCAAAAGAATGTTATATGCAAGTGGGATGTCCAATACTTGGAAGTTAATATCTTTCATGACAAGGCCCACTCGGATAGGCAACATGACAAGACCTTTTGAAGATCTTTCCACTTCATCGTAAGCTTTTATAGTAATCTTCTTCTTAGAATCCACAGTGAATTTTGACAAACCCAACTATTGTAAGACATTGAAAGAAACAATATTTAACCCTGCACCATTGTCTATCAGGACTTGATGGACACGGGTGTGGTAGACTAGAACTTCGATGTGTAAAGCTAGATTATGTGGGTGAGCAATAGATATGTCATCTTCTACAGAAAAGGAGAGAGATAGCAGAGATGAAATGTGGTTGACCATAGCCTAGAATCAATTAGGATCAATGTCATTGGGAACACGTGTTGTACATAGAGCCTCATCAAGAATCTCTCTATGCGAAGGGAATAACCGAAGCAACTCAAGGATAGATATCTGGGCTGGTGTCTTTTGAAAATGTTGGACAAGATCATAGCTAGGGGTGGCTGAAGGAGTCACTTGTTTGGAAGGAAAATCTTGCTTGGGATCTTGCATAGTTTTAAGGACAATCTTGGCTTGCCCCCTAGTGACAGCATTTAGTGTCTCACTTCCAGAAGACAAACTACCATGTGTTTGCAAGACCAACTTTGGCTTACCATGATTGGCTTTATTATCATCTTGAGACCTCATCATTAGAACACTCTCAACAGGCTCTACTATGTTGATCACAGGTGTATCAGAAGTATATGTATAATTGATCTTAGCATTGTGATTCTTCTTATGTGCTTGAGAGGTTTCCCCCTTATCATGCTTAGGTAGAGGATCTTTGAAAGCTATATGATCAAAAATTTTAGTTAAGCCATTAGTGGAGATTGTGTTGTTATCAATGAGGTCTTGAATATCATCCCTAAGCTTAAAAAAATTGTCTGTCAGATGTCCCTTATTTCTGTGATAATGGCAATAATGATCCTCTCTCCACCAATCAGGCTTATTTATTGGATCCTAGTTACCAGGTTTATTAAGAAGCGTAAGATATCCATTGTCAACCAAAGTCTTAAGGATCACATTGTAAGGTTTTTCCAACTTGGTATAGACTCGCTTTTGAAATGACTTCTTAGGCTTATCTGCATATTGAGGTTTAGGAGCACCATGAGCATTGGCAGCTTCTTGTTGTTTTGTTGCATAGATAGCATTGGAGAGATTGAAAGAAGGCTCTTTAGCTTTAGGAGTGTCAACAACCCCATCATTAACAACATACTTGTTTTTATTCCAATGTTTGTTCTTGTCTTTTCCATTTCCTTTAGCATCTTTATTAATAACAATATCCCCTTTTCTTATAGCTACATCCTCAATCCGATATGCACTTTCAACCATGTCATTGAAAGAGGAGAAAAATTGTTTCCTTAGATCATAATACAACTCAGGCACAAGAGTGTTGACAAAAATATCAGTCTTTTCCCTTTCAGGTAGCTGATGAGGATATTGAGAATACAATGACCTCCAACCTTGCAAATAAGTAGCAAATAACTCTCCTTGGTTTTGTCTTAAAGCACCAAGATCTATCATGGTGATAGGCTGTTGGATATTGTATGAATAGTGTTGTGTGAAGTGCATAGCTAACTCATCAAAAGTCTTAAGAGGTGGTGTCAATTTTGCAAACCATTCCAAAGCTTGGCTTCTCAAACTTCTAGGGAACAGTCATAGAAGAAATGTGTCTTCATGAAGGAAGTCCATGCTAAGAGCGTAAAAGTGATGCACATGGTCATGGGGGTCACCATTTCAATCATACTTGTCATATTTGGGAACCTCAATATCCCTAGGAAATGGGACCATGTATAGACTCCTATCAAAGGGAAGAGCACAAATTGATTCTACAAAAGAGACCTTTGGAGGCTCTTTGTTTATTGCCATTTGGGTAAGGCGTTGATTTGTTTGACGTAGTTCTTCCTGAAGGACTTCCAATTTAGTTGGTACTCTTTGTTGGAAAATTTGTCTAACATCATAGCTAGGAGGAAGCTTGTATCCTCTAGAAGTCATATATTGAAAATATTGATCACCATTATGCTCTAAAAGCTTATGCATCATTCGTTGGGAGACCACATCTTGTTCAAATCTCATAAGATCCTCACTAGAAATCTCATCATCAGCCTCTACCTCATGTTGAGAGGGAGGAGGCCTAGGAGGTGAAGAAGGCATACCAAAAGTGGGTCTTGGAGGAGATCTTGGTGGCATGTTGTTGCCACTATTGCCATTAAAAAGAGGTCTATGCTCATAGTTACTAGTCTCAAGTTTCTCATAAGACATTCCTCTATAAGCCATGTGCCTAGCAACATCCATCCTTTCTTGATTGTGTTCCTTGTCTAAGCACTCTTGGTTATCCTTATGCTCAAAGTGTTCTTGCAAGCATTGGAATTTTTCTTGTTCAGTCAAAGTGAGTGAGACACTATCTGTGTTTTTGGGGGTCTTAAATGCGAAAAAGAGGAAACCTCCTTTGTACCATGAGGTAGCCTTAGAATCCTCAGATTGGTTAGAACTAGAACTGTTGTTGCTAATGGGAGCTCATGAGCATCTAGTTGGAGAAGGTAACTATGTATAATTGAATGGAGGATGACTCTCCTACTCAAATTGAGACCAAGTTGTAACCAGCATGAAAAGAGATGTTGGTTGACTAATAGAATGCGACAAAGTTTCTTAGATTTGAGATAAGAAAAGCTAATAAAGATCACTTGTCAAAGTAGAACAATAGAGAGATGGCTCATCAAAAGTGCTCAAGCACTTACAGTAATCAATTAACTAAAGCCGAGCAGTGAGCAAGAAGATCAATAAGCAAGTAGCTAGAGAGGTAACCATGATGCGACAAGTGATCAAGAGTAGCATTTGTTAAGCTCAAATCCAATAGTTTTAGCTCATTTGTTTCAGTCTAGAACAAGTCTAAGCATGTAGATAATAGACCAGCTTCAGGTAAGAATAGAAAAAGACACTCTATGACAAGTTAAAATGCAATTTTAGAATCTTTGGATTGCAACAGCAACAAAACAACAAAAAGGTTCTGGGCAACACTTTCCAGGCAGACAAGGCGACAATTTATAGTGAGGTGACACTTCACCCTAAGCCAAGCGATAGTTTCCAGTAAGGTTAGGTGACACTTTCCAGGCAAGCGGGGTGACAATTGTGTAGGGATGAACTATCACATGATATTTCTCAGAATAGGGTGTGACACTATTCTAGGGTCATACGACTCTTTGACCAGTGAACATAAAAAATCTCAGTTTTGAAGCATTTTGATCGATTTCAAAGATTGGATAGTGCAATTTCTCATTTTGACAGATAGTAACAGCAAGTAAAAGACAAGTTTGCAAATATTAGGTGATCAAACATGTCATAAAATGCTTGGAACAAGGGCAAAAGCAACCTTGCCAAGACAAGCACTTGTGATATCAAAATAGAAAATCTTATGAATGCTACCATTTGTTTGAATGTTAACAACATTTACACTGGTATAGGACTATCGAAGACAATTCAAGCAATTACAACCTAGAAGGACAAGGCTCGTTACTTAGCAACGTGGCCCACAACTTGATGCTCCCTTGCCTCACACCAAGTGGTTGCCCACAAGAGATATTGGCATTTTCATGGAAGTGTCAAAAACACAACCAAAGGAACACATATGGTGAGTGTCTTGGGGTGATCTGGGTAAGTCCACTTGGATCAATCCTTGCACCAAGAAGCTAAGTGGCTAAAATAAGGTGGCTTCTAACTAATGGTTCATAGTAAGGGCTTCCATTCATAACACCCCTCTTGCTCCTCATAAAGGACTAGGACCTTGCGGTCTCAAGAGTACCTTAAGCATTCTTGCTCAATGCTTTCCCCATGGTCGCAATCCCATGAGCTACTCACATCAAGCGAAGACAAGCATTATGTCTACCAAGGTTTTGTGTCCTTGATAGCCTTGAGATTATAGTGGGTTGGAATAGCTTGGTATTAGCTTGTCCCCACTTGGGTCGTTCCTCTTAATTGCTCAAGAGTAGGCCTGCTAAAGGATTCTAAATCTAAACAAAGAGTAGATCAATTTTTGAGGTTCAAGGTTTTTGGTTCACCACAAGGGTGAAGAGCACACCCCTATCTCAAAAATTTCTCCCAAACACACCAAGAAGAGATTTAATTACCCCCTTGCTTTCAAAATCCCAAGATGGGTCAAGATTTCTATTTCACCACAAGCGTGAAGAGCATACTCTCCTACCACCTCAAAATTCCTTCCACAAGGTATTAAGTTCCTATAAAAATGAAACAACTAGTAATTGCCACACTTGAAAGGAAATAAACACAAGCAATTTTTTATTTTTATTTTATGGTTTTGGGCAGCACTACAAAAACCGTTAGTAGCCCTTTTAGCATGTGTTCTTTTGAGAAAATATTTCAAGTAATGAGGGCACACCTACAAGCACAACTTGTTAGCCCCACAATGGTTAGCACATCAAAAATCCAATAATAAACTACAAATAAACTAAAGCTAAATGATGATGAAAAATTCATAAAATGAAGGACAAAACAAGAGTGTTCTACCCCACAGTGGGCACCAAAAATGTGTGCTATAATTGTGTCACACTTCTATGAATCATTCCATTCAATAACACTCAAGAATGAGGTCTCCAAAATTGATCCATAGCTCCCTAGGCATGGAGTGCAAGGATTTTAAGAATGCTCTCAGCTAGAGCTATTTAGCTTATAATCTTGTTAGTAAATCATGCAATGGGAGATTCAATGAAGACAAGGGAAAGAATGCCAATATCCTCAAGAATTGAGGATGAAAATGCAATGCAATGCTATGCTAGAAATGGAAATGCAAGCTAATCTATGAAAATGAAAGATGCAAGTATTACAAAGCCTCCTAGTTAAGCTAGATGAATTAATCTAAAGCATAAGGGAAACTAAGCTAAGTATGAAGCTATGAATGCCATGAAAATGTAAGAAATGAAACTATGATAACATGTAGATGCAAAAAGCCAAGAATGCTCCAAATCTCCAAAAGCTCCAAAGTGACCTAGAAAACCTGCAGCATAACATTAGCATCAAAAGTTGGCGATCTAGAATGAAGAAGAGAGCTCTCCTCTTATAAGAAATGAGAAGGAATGAACCATGGAGATTAAGAGGAAAAAGATCTAATCAATGGTGGAGCTTGAAAGAGGAGCAATCCATGTGCACACATATCCTCCAATGGGAAAATAAGAGTTGACTTTTGTGTCCATATGAGACAAAAAGTGCTTTTCTCCTTTTTATAAAATAAGAATAATGCTTTATTTGTGCAACTTAGGATAAGAGGAAAAGTGGGGGCTTTTTATTTAATTAAAGGGGAGGAAATATTTCTTTTAATAAATAAAGACTTAGGATAAGATGGTTAGCCCATAGAAAATAATCGAATAAATGATAGAACTAGGATTTGATCAAGAATAAGCAATTGATAGTTTAGCAAAAGGGGCTAATAGTCTAGATGACCATTTTTAGGTGTATACAGGCACCACCTTTTGTAGGGTTAATCATTTTAAACCTAGGTATCATACTAGGATCAGATTTGAAGCCTTCATGGTTGCGTGGAGTTGCAGGTGGGTAGATAGGTCAAAGTTGTTGTGTCTGCAGGTGGACTTAGTCCAGGATCAACATGCAAAGAGAAAGATCTGATTTGATGACCGGTTCTTAGATATTTTCATGATGGGTCAGTAGTGTACCTTTAGGGTTTGACATTATTGTAGATCTGTAACCCTAGTTAGGTTAATTTTGACTCCTTCTTGCGTGCAATTGAGTATGTATATATTGTTTTGGAGCTTTTAGTGCTCAAGAGTTGGACAATTTGTAGAAGAAAATTCACCTTTTCTTAAAGGCCATCTGTGGTATCATTTCTACCCTTTGGCTCATACAGTTGTATTTCTCCAATTGATGATTCAAATATTGTAGAGGTATTTTGTGATAGTCCTTCATGTCCCTATGCTTCCTTGTTTGGATTATCTCTTATTGGATCAAAGTATATGCATGTTTTCAATGATTATTTTAGGGTTCCTTATCCCTCTTTCTTTTTGCAATTTTTTGTGTTACTATGTTTGATCTAATTTAGATGTTCTTGTGGGTATACCTTAGCCCCCTTAACAGTCTTGTCTCAATCCTACACCAAGTTGTAGAAGTGAATGTCTATTTGTAGGTCATAAGTTGTGCCTTATTCTCAGGCCCTCTTATGAAATATTTATGCAAGCCTATTCAGTAAGTTGTGACCTACTAGACCTGAACTTTTCATTGATTTCATTCCTACATACTGAGATCCAAACCCTAGTTTCGGTGCATCACCTAGTAGGTAGTTTTCTTTCAAGTCATTTCCCTTACAAGCATTCCTTCTATCCTTTTCCCTCCAAAAGTTTTACTTTCATGTGTAAAAGAAAATTAGGGTGATTATCCAAGAGGAACCAACCTAGAACCTAGAGGTTTCATCTTAGTTAGCAAGGGTCCCACAACCTAGAGATGATTCCCATGTTATACTGAGTTATCAAGACCAAGAGAGCTTGAGACAAAGGCGCAAACTTAGTGTATAACAGTTCCCTTGCTTTCCTTTTACTAGCAATCTCTAACATTTTTTCATGCTCCTTTTTCCTTAAGGAAATCACTTCCTCTCTTATTTTCTCTAAATCATATGAGGCCATTTCTGCAGCAAAAGTTTCTCCTAGTTGTTCTAAGGTTTCCCTCACAGGGAAAAAACCTATTTATGTGACCTCTTCCTCATGCATGGGAAAATGAACATTAGGCATGACTCTCTTAACATGTTCTAGTTCATTAGATGAAGAAGAAGCCTCATGGGGAAGTGGTGTGTGAACTCTCTCTCTAGAAGATCCTTGGGGATTAGTAGTAGAATGACTTCTTCTAAACCACTATTTTCTACTAGGTGTATAGAGCTCATCACCCATATTACTCTCTGGGTGATCCTTGATATATGACCTAGTGAACCTCAGCTGACTCATGGCATGTCACAACAAGACTTAACAAAATTTCACAAATAACCGTAACTATTAAACACATATTTTAGAGTCTCCACCCACAAACAAGTGGGAATCAAAATATTATGCTAGTCTCTAATAAACACAATACACAGTATTACACTTATCTACTGTACATTGTCAGTTTAGTCCCCAGCAGAGTTGCCATTTTTGTTAGTGCTCAGATCTGTAGATGATTTAAGATTCATAAAATATTGAAAACTATAAGTCTGATAATCCCAATAGATGCATCTAACAAAATGCAAGCACTAAGGTATTAAGGTTGTAAAACCTTCTTCACTTTGAGTATAAAACTAAGGCGATTTTACCTTCTTAAAAGCTTATTCAAAGCATCAGAATAGACATTTATGCACTTGACATAAATGTGTCAACTCAAAGATAAATAATAAAAGTAAATGGAGATAAATTCTTTGATAAAATAATGGTGAACAAATGTAAATCAAACCAAAACCAGTGCCTTATTCATTGGGCTAGAGTCAAAACTAAACATCTATAGAATCCTATTAACACAAAGATACTGAAATTCAAGTAAATTGCCTAACAATTTATTCTCCCAATTCCCAACCCTGTCATCAAATTCATACATGGAATTTCAAATCCCAGAGACCTCCCTAAAGATTTATTTTCTCCTAGAGAGAAACTTGAGTTCAACCCCTATATTCACCTTGTGAACAATACATTAATGAGCCTTACTGATTAATGCATAAGAAATTCAAAAGAATCCATACATGAAGACAACCAGAGATAGAAATGGAACTCCAATATATTTGTATTAATTCTCCACTGTATCCATTACAATTTTCACAAAATTTCAAAGAAGTTGGGTTCTATATTCAGTTTTCTTTTACAAAAGTCCCCCATTAAAAAAGAGCAAAAACTTTCTATAAATACCAACTGGCATCTTGGAATCCTCAAAAGGATGCAACAAGCTTCGGATGGCTAGGAAAATGACCTGCATAAAAGACAAAAAGTACAAACCAAAGACAATGATTGTAGTAATAGAAAGTAGTTCACAACTACTAACATCTTCACAGGTGGCACCTTTGTCTGGAGATATTTTAGAGCAGTTATCTTGATTTGTTACATGAATGATGACCGCCATTATAGGCTAACTTACATCATCCTATGTTTGAAACATGCTCTCCCTCAAATTCTAGATCAGGTGCCATGTGTGCTCTACTCTTCTTCTTCTTCTAACACAAGGACAACTGGCTTCTTCTTTTTCCTCTTTGTCATTTGTCCCAGGCTGCCACATCATCATCAGAAGGCCAATTGTAAGCTTGTAGTTCTTGTAGTGATTATATTTGTAGGTCCCACATAGAATCAGTTATACTTTTAGTCTCTACCACAAACCATATGCAGTCACCCTCAACTTTAAACAAACTATCAATTATACTATTACACCCTTCCAACTCTAGGGCACTGTCACCATTAAGGAAAACATCCTGATTGATTACCAGCTGATCCATTGATGCCTTCCACTCATCTATACTGACTACCTTTCCACAATCACCATATATTGAAGGCAAGTACCTACTATAGTCCCTATCAAACATAGTCAACTTGGCCTTTATGTGGTTAGATTTTCCTTTGAAAAACTTTGACATAGCACTTACCAAACCAATTTTCTCAAATACCTCAGTTACTATCTCAGGAATATCGGGCCTACTTTCCTACAAAGCATCTAATTTGTTGAACAAAAAACTTCTTCCTGACCATACACTGTACAATGGCTCCAATGTGATTAATGATTCATTCACCTTTTCATTAGCCTTGTTTAATTGACTAACAGATTGATGGATTGCTTACATTTTCTCCTTTATTTTTCTTTTCCTATACTACACAATCTTTGCCACAGTATCTAGGTATGCATCCAACCTTACTTTCCCCAAGTCCTCAACAGGCTCATGAGAAACTTCTATATCTATTTGAGGAGGGACCTCAATTTGCAAATTAGGGATAGGAACTACTTTTGAGGCTTCTTCAAGTTTCACCTTTAAGTCCTCAACCTCATGTTCCAATTTCTTGACCATCATGAGTTGTAGATCCCTATCTTTTGCTACCTTCATTGAATTTTCAAACAATCTATCATATCTCTTTGACAGATGGACAGTCTTTGCTTCATTAAGGTGGGAAAAGTGGACAACTACTTTTGACACCTCAAGATCATTAGTATTTTGCACAGTCCAGACTATCCTATCTCTCTCCATCTTGTCTTCTATGCTTACCAAAGATGGCTTTTGAGTTCTTGGAGCTAGAGACCATAAAGAAACTACCTAAGATTTAGGGTCATAGCCACTTGCCCTGATCACATCATCAATATGCACCTCATATGAAAATCCTCCTTGAGGATGCTTCCTAATTTGATCTATGAGGAAGGCAGATGTCAAATCCCATCAAAGAGTCAAGAGCGTACCATTTGACTTAACCATTTCTCTAGCATCCTCAATAGTAATGTTTTCAATAGTGGGGTCATAAGATGTCAAAGCCCTCATTTTTTCTTCACTTGGCTGCATACCCTTAGGCAGAGACATCTTCACCTCTTCATGTTTCCTCTAAATGAGGAAATCTCTAAATTCTTTACTTTTTATGAACTACTCATCACTTAGAAATTCTTCCTGATAGAGCTCTCTTTCATCCTTTCCTAACAATGAGGACAATTCCCCCTCCTCCTTTGTTACAAGTTTCTTGCCATCCTTGATGGCCTTTCTTATCTGATGGTGATAAGGCCTATCACTGGGCACCAAAGCTGAAGCAACATCAATTACCTTCTTTTCTTTTCTCTTCTTTGAAGGTTCACCAACCTCAAGTTTCTATTTTTTCAAAGGTGTCTTAGAAGTAGCCTCTTCATCTTGTTGACCTTGAGTCACATAAACTACTGGTACATCCTCTCCTTGAGGTGGACTACTGGCCTCCTATGACTCATCAGTGTACTCCCTAGGAACTGAGGCTAAATACTCCCTATGGATCTCCAACTTTTCTTCAATCTGGTCTTCTAACTGTTTGGATAGAGTACTATACATTTCTATCATCTTCTCCATTCTTTACAAAAATGGGAGCTCAAGGAAATAACCACCAAAAGGAATACCAGCTAACTTTAACTGTTATACACTAAGTTTACACTATTGTTTCAAGCTCTCATAGTCTTGATAACCTAGTATAACATGGGAATCATCTCCAAGTTGTGGGACTTATGCTAACTGAGATTAGACCTCCAAGTTCTAGGCTAGTTCCTCTTGGATAATCACCTCAATCTGCTTCTAGACATAAAAAGTAAACCTTTGAAGAAAAGGGATAGAAGGAATGCTTAGAAAGGAAATGACTGAAAAGAAAACTACCTACTAGGTGATGCACCAAAAATTAGGGTTTGGATCTCAGTATAGAGGAATGCAATCAATGAAAGGCTTAGGTCTACTAGGTCACAATTTACTGAATAGGCTTGCATAAGTGTTTCATAGGAGGGCTTGAACATAAGACACAACCTATGACTTGCAAGAAGACATTCACTTCTGCAACTCGGTGTAGGATTGAGACAAGACTATTAGGGGGCTGAGGTATACCCACAAAAAGATCTAAATCAGATCAAACACAATAACACACAAAATTATAGAAAGTAAGAGGGATCAGGAACCCTAAGATATCACTGAAAACATCATATACTTCAATCCAATAAGAGATAATTCAAACAAGTAAGCATAGGGACATGAAGAATTGTCACAAAATACCTCTACAATATCTAAATTATCAATGAAAGATTACAGAATGTGGAAAACCAGAGGGTAGGAAGAAATGCCACAGATAGCTTTCCAAGAAAGAGACTTACTTCTTTTCAAAATGTGAACTCTGAGTACTAAGGCTCCAAAAATACAATATATACATACTCAACTGCACATAGGCAGTTGTCAAAAAGACCTAACTAGGGTTACATAGTTTTGTAATACAATAACCAAACCCTAAAGGTACTGATGACCTATCACCAAATTTTGAGAATATCAACAATTAGATCAAATCTTCCTTTGTGCATCCATCTGGTACTGAGCTCACCTATAGACACATCAACCTTGACCTACCAACCCATCTGCAACTCCACTAAGCCATGAAGGCTCCAAATCTGATTTGGGAGATGTCTGTATTTTCAATAATAAAGATGGCAAAAGGTGGTGCCAACCCATTTAGCACCTTCGACATGACATGGTACCCTACAATGCTAGCCAATAGTCATCTCCATCAACTTCACAACCACAACCATCCTAAGAATTAAATTCTGGAGCTAACCGACATCATGCATGGCTACAAAGAGCAAAAGAATAGCAAAAACCCTCACAGATATATTCAAATTGAAAACATAACGGCCTACGACAAATTTTTAAAACATAACCGTCGATGAGAAACCCTTCCTAGAAAATGAAAAGCCATGATGCACTAAGAAAACAACTTAAAATCCCCCTCTGATAAGACAAACGCCACCATGGAAGTTGAAAACCAATGAGAAATGAGCAAATTGACATGTCAGAACATTTGGACCCACCTCGAGCCCTTCTTCCTTTAAGTCATTTGGTGACCACATGACTGAAGACCCTTTTTTCATTCGCAAAATCCATATCTTTACCCTAGTCTAGTTAAGCAATTTAGTGAACAAGGCATTTCACTGAATCGCTAAGTCTTTCATTGACCCTTGGTTAAATCAAGTGAACACGAGAAACCCCTTTAGTCACTGATTCACAGAATCTTTAACTAACCCTAGGCCCAAGCTGCCACACATCACCTTTCTATTTGTTTTGGCCGCTGCATCAGTAGCCACCTTGGCAACCTTTCTGACAATGGACCCACTACAAATAGATTCCAACCTAATGGTGGGTGCATGATCTCATGATTGCCAAATATTCCTTCAGATCATACACCCGCCATAGATCTGCATTAAACCATGACCCTACTGACACATCAGTCCACCTAGAAGTCCTCATTAGCACACAACAACCAATCACACTCAAGCCCATCAGTGAACAAGGACCCACTGACAAACCCTTGACAAAAAGCAAGATCGACGGTCCTCTGAAAATCTCATACCTCTGACACAACCCTTGTGAAGATACGACAACTGTCGATCTTCTACCAATTTTTAGAACCTCTGACCACCAAAAGAACCCAGCCCCACTGAAAAGAAATGACTCATTCATGTATGGACTAATTAGGAAATGCCAACTACATACACTTGGCAATGGACCCACTAAACCTTGAAGCGCTGCATAGAAGGGAAGATCAATGG
This sequence comes from Chamaecyparis obtusa, assembly GCA_027943335.1. Taxonomy (NCBI): domain Eukaryota; kingdom Viridiplantae; phylum Streptophyta; class Pinopsida; order Cupressales; family Cupressaceae; genus Chamaecyparis; species Chamaecyparis obtusa. The sequence continues at coordinate 550,107 of BSBK01005380.1, forward strand.
TTGTCGTAATATTGCAAGCCTCTGACAGACCCTATGAGATCTTATGACCATCGTAGATCTTAGCCTCTTTGGCACATCTGCATACCTTCTAACATGGTCCCACTGATGCAACCCTGCTATCACCTGGGAGCCAATAGAGAATAAGCACATCACCAGAAAAGGACCCACCTAAGAGAGCCTAGAGATAAAGCAGGATCAATGGTTGTTGCATGATCGCAAGTAATATTTGGGGCCCTTGTGATCATGTGACCACTGTTGGATCGAAAGGAAAGGTAGCCCACTGGGCCCTTGCTGACCTGTCTCCACATCACCACCAATCAAACATCACCAAATCGAATACATGTAGCACATTTCCTGACAATGGCCCCACTAACAAATAGTTAAATCACCAACCATCGACGAATCAGAAGCTTCCAAATTAGATGAGGTGGCACTAGTCCCACTGACAGATACTGTGCTAAAGAAAAAGGAAGATCAATAGTCATCGCAAGATCTCATGGAATCTTCTGAGGCCATGACATCATGTGACAATCGTCAGATCTAGAATCTTGACCCGGTCGCTAAACCGACACCACCAACCAAAATGGTAACCGCTCGCAGGATCATTGAATATTAAGGAGTTAACCACTGGAAATTAGAGATTTGGTGACTGAAGGATTTAAAATGGGCACATGCTAAAAGGGAATTTTTAAGTGGTCGATAAAGTAATGAAGGATTATAACAAGGCTTAGGGGGTTTTCAAGGGTTTTGGCACAATGGCTAGTTTCTTGAATTTTCTGACCTGCAGACTAGGGAGTAAAAGAATTTGTAGAGGCCAGAGGACAAGGCATAACTTCATGAAACTTTCAAGGATGCTTGGCAGGATTAAAATAGAGATTTTGGAATAGGTATTAGCCAAATTTGCATGCATATGAAAATTAGGGTGACATTTTGGTGATTTTTGCTGGATGTTAGCCTACTAGACATGGGAAACCAGTGGCCTTGACATAATTCATTGGGCATGGAGTCATCATTTGAGCACAAAACTTGATAGAGGGATAAAACTAGAACCAGGGAGACAAACTTGTGCATAGTCACTTCTTGGAAAGCAGGAAACTAACCTAGAAAATAGGGAAACAAGAAAAAACACACATTACAAGAATTTACAGAGAGGGATTAACCTCAAAGTAGGGCTTGAAGTGGAATCCATTGACTGAGATTGGCAAGGCAAATCCTTCAAGATTTGATAGCTGGAAAGCATTGGATCCCTTGCACTCTATTATAACAAATGGTCCACCCCAAAATGAATCAAATTTGGTATGTCTACTAGGATTGGATCTGAATTCATCCCACTTGAGGACTACATCTCCAACTTTGAAATTCCTGATCCTGGCTCTTTTGTCAAAAATCCTCTTTGTTTGAATCTGATGGAATTCCATATCTTGCATTGATTTGTCTCTGATCTCTTCCAATTCCATCAACTGAGCATACCTGATCTACAAAGGATCCCCTTCCTCAAATAGGGCATATTGAGTAGCCAAGTCTAGAGCTAGGAATTCAGCTGAAATGGACAACTTGGCCTCTCTGCCATACACTAGAACATAAGGAGAATTCCCATATGATTTTCTTTGGGGTAATTTTGTCTAACCACAAGGCCGACTTCAACTTTTTATGCCAATCTCTCTGATTGTCTTGCAGAGTCTTCTTGATTATCCTAATCAAGTTCTTATTTGTTGATTTAGCCAAGCCATTACCTTGAGGGAAATAATTGGAACTGGTATTCAGATAAATGCCATTCTTGACTGCCAACTCTGAGACTTTGAGGCCTATGAATGCTAATGCATTATCTAAAATTATTGAATCTGGAATGCCAAACATATGAATTATGTCATCATAAAAACTTAGGACAACACTCTCATTGGCCTCTTTTAAAGTAATTTCCTCTATCCATATGGTGAAGTAATCTATTGCAGTGATTATCCATTTATGGCCTACACTAGATGGAGGATTGATCATGCCAATGAAGTCTATACCCCATTTCATGAAGGGTTGCTCTGTTCTGACTAGCTGTAGGGGCAAGACTGCAAGCTTGTCCTTTCCTGTAAACATGCCACACTTGATGCATCTTCTGACATAATCATGACTATCCTTGAAGATAGATGGCCAATAATATCCTACCCTCATGATTTTAAAAGTAGTAGTCCTAGGAGAAAAGTGACCTTTAGAAGGTCCATCATGAAACTCAAATAGGACATCTCCTATCTTTTATGAATCTATGCATCTTAAAAGGACACCATTGTGATCCTTTCTGAAAAGAACTTCATCTATCAGCAAAAAAGGAATAGATTGTAATCTATAATACCTTCTTTTTGTTGAATCCAAACCTGTAGGACACTATCCTATCTTCAAATAATTGATCATATTAGGAAACCAGCTTGTTGCCTTGGCTTGTTCTTCTATAGAATGCACCACCAGAGATGCATCCATTTGCTCTGATTTCTTTGAACTTTCATCTGATGCCAAATTCTCACAAAGACCTCTTCCTCTAACCAGCTTAATAGTTTGAATATCTATGTCATATTCCATCACCTTGGTGATCCAACCAGCTCTTTTCTCATTTAGGTCTTTGGAAAGAAAAAATTCTTTGACACTTGGATGAGTAACTTTTAAATGTACCTTGCTATGGGTTAATAGATATTTGAAATTTTTAAGGCTCTTTACCATAGCAAGTACATGTTTCTCTACAAAAGAGTATCTCTATTCATACTCCTCTAAACCTTTGCTAAAGAAAGCAATAGGCCATTCCAATCCATCTGAATTTTTTTGGGTCAACATTGTAGATATAGCATCATGACCTCCATAAGCATAAAGTATAAAATCCTTACTAAAATTTGGGTTTAGAAGAGCAGGGGCTTCTGTTAAGGCCTCTTTGATAGCTTGGAAATTAACTCTCCCTTCTTCGGTCCAACTAAAAGCTAAAGTCTTTTTCAACATGGTCATCAAGGGCTTGAGTAAATCTACAATGTTAGGCAAGAACCTCCTAAAAAAATTAATCTTTCCTATGAAAGATTGGATACTTTTCTTATGATGTGGTAGGGGTAGCTCTAGGATAGCTATAATTTTCTCAGAATCTACTGTGATCGCTTCTTTGGATACCACATATCCCAACAATCTTCCTTCATGGGTTGCAAACACACACTTCTTGGGATTAAGAGATATCCCAAATTCTCTACACCTTTCAAAGATCTTCCTCAAATGTTTGATGTGATCTACTACATGCTTTGAATAGATAGTTATGTCATCTAAGTAGACTAGTAAAAATTTATACATGAGGCTTTTAAAGGCCATATCCATTACCTTTTGAAATGTAGCACCCGCATTTGACAAACCAAAGGGCATCTTTTGATAAGCCATGGTTCCCCACTTAGTTGTAAATGCAGTCTTATATTGATCCTCTTCATTCACTAAGATCTAATTGTATCTTGAATAGCCATCCAATAATGAAAATCTCTCAGATCCAGAGACACATTGTAAGATTTGTTCCATAGAGGGTAATGGATGGAGGTCCTTTAGAGAGGCCCTCTTAAGATCCCTGAAGTCAACACATAACCTCAATTCCCCATTCTTCTTCCTGATAGGAACAAGGTTGGAAACCCAACTAGTATGCTTGATGGGGTAGATGATACCATTTTCTATTAGTTTGAGTACTTCTTTATGCATAAGTGGCTCAAGCTTTGGATTAACATGCCTTTTCTTTTATCTTATTGGTTTGGCATTAGGTTCTAATTCAATAGTGTGCTAGGCAAGGGCAGGATCAAAACCTTTGAGGTCTTCATATTGCTAAGAAAACACATCACTGAATTCTTTGAATAGCTGTGTGTAAGCTTTCTTTTCCAATTCAGTGTTCACTTTTCCAAATTGTAAGCTCTTACCTGGTTCCAACTCTAGTTCAACACAATGTTCTTGTTGAACTACTAGGCTATCCTTGTTCTTCTTAACCTCATCATCCTTGTTGAAGACAGTCTCTAATGTGACAAGACCTCTAGGCATCTTATTAGACTTAAGTTGTATCACTTGATCACCATAGTTTTGTGATAGCCTATCTTGATTGTACTCTGAAAAAGTATCTTCTTCAAACAAGAATTGCAGAATTTGTTCATCATTGTCAAACACTTGCCAATTGACATCATTATTAGGAATAGATGATCTGACAATCACTTTGATATGATGTCAATCTACCTCTTTTGAAATGCTATTTGGAATGTCATACTGAGATCCAACAACAGCTAACCTATCTACATTTTGATTTAGCTTCCTAGGGATAGCAACCATATTGAAAGCACAAAAATCTTCAATTGCATCCCAAACTCTATGCTTTCATTCTCTCAAGGTGTCATTCTTGGTTTCACTTATCCCTCTTATTTGGCTGACAAATAATTCACTATCACCATAAACTTTTAAGGCCTTAAGCCCTCTTTTTCTAGCCCACTCTAGTCAATTGACTAGACTTTCATATTCTACAGTATTGCTAGTGCAGGAGAAACTAAATCTAAAGGAAGTATAATACCTTTCTCCTTTTGGGGACACTAGCATAGCACCACCACCAGAACCATGTCTACATCTAGCCCCATCAAAAAATAGTTCCCAAACCTGATTACTTTGATCCTCTTAATCAATGTCCTCCTTGAAAAGGCTTGGCTCTATGACATCATTTTCTTGTATCAAATAACTTCCCAAACCAAAATCCCAAACAAGATTTTCTTGGGCCTCTCAAGCTCTTTCATCTAGAAAAATATCAGGGATACTTTCTATCTTTGTGCTTGCTTCACTAATGGTTTGGAAGTCACTGTCATCAAATATGGGGCAGTTTACATTGATGGTATTGGACACATATGGTTCTATATGGTGTGCTGCCAATGGTTCTAATTTAATGGTGACCTTGGTCCCATACCTTGTATGAAATAGCATGTGAGACGAGTCAAAAGATAGGTAGCCTCCTATCTTAGCTATAAACTCCCTTGAAAGACATATAGCAAATAATGCAGGGAGATCTATGATATATACATCAAGGAGGATGGAGAAATTAGGACTAGCATGTAGGATTAAATTGGTATCCTTGGCCACACCTATAGTATTGACTAAGGACCCATCAAGTTGTGTGACCTTCTTTTGAAAGGGCTCATATTTTAGTCCTAATTGGTCAGCCACCTTCTTGGGCATTACAGTGCTAGTAGCTCCACTATCTACCATACAATTATGTACTAAAGATTTTCCAATGATTAAAGATACATAAAATGGAGGTGGCTTTGTATTCCTACCTTGTGTGGCATTACCTTCAAAGTTGCTACTTGGAGCCTCCTTTTCTTGATCAGTGTTAACCAACACTAGATTTGTAGCTTCTTTTGCAAGTTGAGGAGTTGTCACCTTTGACATAGCCTTCTTCAAAATTTTAGGGTGTCCTAGAAGAGCCAAAGAGTCCCACATGGACATGGTGACATTCACCTTCTTCATGTTGTTTACAATATTAAAAGGTACCACAGTGTGTACTCTTTGTTGTTCTTTCACTATGATGGGCTCCACTTCCTTGAAATGTTTGCCTTCTTTGCTTGTGATGATAGGAACCTCCTTAGGTGTGATGGGAGTAACTTGCTACAGTGGTTCTATAGATGTAGTGGCTTTGGCATTAGAATCTGCTCTTTCCATGTCTTGAGCTCTCCTCTTTGCTCTTGTATAGGCAACAAAAGCAAACTCATCATTGACTCCATTGAAGTTTGGTTGCTCCCAATTGAAAAGGGTAGTCTCATTCGCTTGTGATTCTTGTTGAGGAACCGACCCACTAAGTGGAGCCTTTGATTGAGCTTGTGAGGCATTTAGAACCATTAGAGCTTGATTCATCCATCCATTTCAACATGTAGCCTGATTCTAAGGCTAATTACAAGGAAAGCACCATTCATTATCCATAGCCATATTATTTTGACTAGGAACCATATCCCTCACTGGATTTGTAGAATTAAGAGGTGCAGGGTTATATGGTTGGAATGGTCTTTGATTAAAACTTTGCCTTTGTCCTTGATAGCCTCCTTGGTATGGTGGCCTATTTTGTTGATAAGGTTGTCCTTGATTTTGATATGATTTATTAGGACCTTGGCCTTGTGACTCGAATGGTGGTCTGATTCCTTGACCTTGTTTCTTCAAATTTGTAACCTCTTTAGTCAAGGTCTGCAACAAGTTTGTCATTTCTTGCTGACTGCTTTGTTGACTGTTCTTTATTTCTTGTATCTCTTGAGAGAAACTTGTTCTTAGCTCTTGACCACTAGTAATAGCCTAAGGTGCTATTATGGTGGGAATAGGGGTAAATGGGGGTATTTGTGCAGGTGCAATGGGTTGAAGGCTAGGGAAGATGGGCATTGGAGGCCTTCTAGCAATCAGGCCTACTTGGATTAAACAATTTTTAGCCCTGACAGCTATGTCAAAGGCTTGGGGTAAGGAAGTACTAGCCATAGATTGGATCATGACAGAAATTTGACAATTCAAACTTTGCAAGTAGTAAAGTAAAGCATGGTCAGCTGATGGTCTTACTGATACTAGAATCCTATTCCATGTTTTGAGGAATCTACTATTATAATCTGTCATTTCCTCTTGAGGGTCTCTCTTAATGGTTGTTAATTGCTCAACTAGAGACAAGTTATCAGATTTATCCTCAAAATGTTTACTTAATGCATCTCCTAATTCATCCCATGAAGTAATAGAACCAACAGTTAAAGTTCTAAACCATTCAAGAGCCTTACCTTTTAAAGAGGCTGCTAATAATTTTGTGGCCACATCCTCTTGAGTAATATTGTGTATATTGCAGATGGTGGTCACATCTCTTATGTGTTCAAAAGTAGTTGTCTGCCCTTCACCAGTGAAATCATGTATACTCTTTAGTGCCACCAAGGGCACACCATGATGTTGAGAAAAGGCTAATGGACTCCCTTGGTTGAGAGGTGAAAAGGAAAACTATCTAGCCATTGAAGGATTTGGAATCTGAAGATTAACAACTATGTGAGTTGTATTTGCTACTGGATTTGAATCTTCCTCTAGATCTCTGGTTAGAGATCTACCTCTTCTTCTGAGATGAAAGGGGAAAGGTCTCCTTTTTGAGGTGTTAGGAGGTGTTGATTAAACTCTCCTTGCAGGGGATGTTCTTTGAGTTGACCTGCCTTTGTGACTTCTTCTTGAGGGAAACTCTAAAAATTTGGTAGGCTTTGAGCTTCTAGTCTCAATCTTTCTCATAAACCTTAAACAAGGTTGGCCTGGGTCTTTGAAATTAGTGGAGTCACCAGATATACCTGATAGAACAACTTGTAAAAGCTTATATTATGCAATCTATATATCAGAGATAACATAATCTTCAACAATGAACTTCTTGTGTAGTCCCACCGGGTGTGCCAGAATTGTTATACACTAAGTTTGCACCCTTTTTTCAAGCTCTTGTAGTCTTGATAACCTAGTATAACATGGGAATCATCTCCAGGTTGTGGGTCCTATGCTTACTGAGATGGATCCTATGCTGGTTCCTCTTGGATAATCACCTTAATTTTCTTCTAGACATGAAAAGTAAACCTTTGAAGAAAAGGGATAGAAGGAATGCTTAGAAAGGAAATGACTGAAAAGAAAACTAGCTACTAGGTGATGCACCAAAATTAGGGTTTGGATCTTAGTATAGAGGAATGGAATCAATGAAAGGCTTAGGTCTAGTAGGTCACCATTTACTAAATAGGCTTGCATAAGTGTTTCATAGAAGGGCCTGAACATAAGACACAACCTATGACCTTCAAGCAGACATTCACTTCTGCAACTTGGTGTAGGATTGAGACAATATTATTAAGGGGCTGAAGTATACCCACAAAAACATCTAAATTAAATCAAACACAATAACACACAAAATTACAAAAAGCAAGAGGGATCAAGAACCCTAAGATATCACTGAAAACATCATATACTTCAATCCAATAAGAGATAATTCAAACAAGGAAGCATAGGGACATGAAGAATTTTCACAAAATACCTTTGCAATATCTGAATTATCAATGAAAAATTATAGAATGTGGAAAACTAGAGGGAAGGAAGAAATACCACAGATAGCTTACCAAGAAAGAGACTTTCTTCTTTTCAAAATGTGAACTTTGAGTACTAAGGTTCCAAAAATACAATATAAACATACTCAACTACACGTAGGCAGGAGTCAAAAAGGCCTAACTAGGGCTACATAGTTTTGCAATACAATAACCAAACCCTAAAGGTACTGATGACCTATCACCAAATTCTAAGAATATCAAAAATCAGATCAAATCTTCCTTTGTGCATCCATCTAGTACTGAGATCACCTATAGACACATCAACCTTGACCTACCAACCCATCTGCAACTCCACTAAGCCATGAAGGCTCCAAATCTGATCTAGGAGATGTCTTTATTTTCAATAATAACACTGGCAAAAGGTGGCGCCAACCCATTTAGTATCTTTGACATGGCATGGTACCCTGTAACGCTGGCCAATAGTCATCTCCATCGACTTCACAACCACAACCATCCTAAGAATTAAATTCCTGAGCAAACTGACGTCATGCATGGCTACAAAGAGCAAAAGAATAGCAAAAGCCCTCACAGATATATTCAAATTTAAAACATAACAGCTTGTGGAAAATTGTTAAAATGTAACCGTCGATGAGAAACCCTTCTCGACAAATGAATGACCATGATGCACTGAGAAAAAAACTTAAAATCACCATCTGATAAGTCAAACACCACCATGAAAGTTGATGACCAATGAGAAACAAGCAAATCAACATGTCACCACATTTGGACCCACCTCGAGCCCTTCTTCTTTTAAGTCATTCGGCAACCATGTGACCGAAGACCCTTTTTTCATTCATGAAATCCATCTCTTTACCTTGGTCTAGGTAAGAAATTCAGTGAACAAGGCATTTCACTAAATCACTAAGTCTTTCATTAACCCTTGGTTAAATCAAGCGAACATGAGAAACCCCTTTAGTTGTTGATTCACAGAATCTTTAACTAGCCCTAGGCCCAGGCTACCACATGTCACCTTTCTCTTTGTTCCAGCCACTCCATCAGCAACCACCTTGGCAACCTTTTTGACAATGGACCCACTACAAATAGATTCCAATCTAACAGTGGGTGCATGATCTCATGACCACCAAATATTCCTTTAGATCATATGCCTGTCGTAGATCTGCATTAAATTGTGACCCTACTGACACATCGGTCCATCTAGAAGTCCTCATCAGCATGCAACAACCAATCACACTCAAGCACATTAGTGAATGAGGACCCACTGATGAACCCCTAACAAAAAGAAAGATTGACGGTCGTCTGAAAATCTCATACCTCTGACACAACCCTTGCGAAGATATGATAGTCATCGATCTTCTGCCGACTGTCAGAACCTCTGACCGCTGAAATAAGCTAGCCCCACTGACAAGAAATGAATCATTCATGCATGGACCAATCAAGAAATGCCAAATCCATACACTTGGTAGTGGACCCACTAAACCTTGAAGTGCTGCATAGAAGGGAATATCAATGGTTGTCATAAGATTGCAAGCCTCTGATAGACCCTATGAGATCTTATGACCACTGTAGATCTTAGCCTCTTTAGCTCATCTACATACCTTCTGACATGGTCCCACTAATGCAACCCTACTATCACTTGGGAGCCAATAGAGAATAAGCATGTCACCAGAAAAGGACCCACCTGATAAAGCCCTAAGATAAAGCAGGATCAACAATTGTCGAATGATCACAACGAATATTCGGGGCCCTTGCGGTCATGTGACGACCATTGGATCGAAAGGAAAGGAAACCCACTGGGCCCTTGCTGACCTGTCTCCACATCACCACCAATCAAACATCACCAAATTGGATACATGTAGCACATTTCTTGACAATGGCCCCACTGACAAACAGTCAAATCACCAACCGCCGATGAATCAGAAGCTACCAAATCGAATGACATGGAACCAGTCCCATTGATAGATATTGTGCTAAAGAAAAAGTAAGATCGACGGTCATCACAAGATCTCATGGAATCTTCTAAGGCCATGAGATCATGTGACAACTATCAGATCTAGAATCTTGACCTGGCCGCTAAACCAAGATCACCAACCGAAATGGTAACCACTCACGGGATCGCTGAATATTAAGGAGTTAACTGCCTGGAATTGGAAATTTGGCGACTAAAGGATTTAAAATGTGCACATGCTAAAAGGGAATTTTTAAGTGGCTGATTAAGTAATGAAGGATTATAACAAGGCTTAGGGGGTTTTCAAGGGTTTTGGCACAACGGCTAGTTTTTTTAATTTTCTGACCTGCAGACCAGGGAGTAAAACAATTTGCAGAGGCCAGAGGACAAGGCATAACTTCATGAAACTTTCAGGGATGCTTGGCAGGATTAAAACAAAGATTTTGGAATAGGTATTAGCCCAATTTGTGTGCATATGAAAATTAGGGTAACATTAACCTTTTATGAATATTAAGTAACTCAAAATACTTGTTCCATCTTTTCTTGGCTTCATCAAAATCTAAGATGTTTCTAATCACATCTTCTTCATCTAATCCCTCATGATCCTTAGTTGACCCAATGTTTGGAATTAGATTCATTCTAGTTGTCCTGATGAAACCCTTAGAATCCACATACTTGCAAGTGGCTGAACACATCTTGAAATGATTTAACCAAATGCTAACCTTATCCAAAGCCCCCTTGCTAATTAAGAAACTGTCCATTCTAAACTACCTTGGTGTAAATGTCCTTTTTCTATGAGGTGCAAGATGTTCTCTATTAGTACACATCAATTGGCATATAAACTCCATCATGGAAACTCTAGGAGGCACATATCTAGGTAACAAATGTGGGGGTTGAGGGAAACCATAAACCCTAATAATTGTGTAACTATCCCCAAGGTAGAAATCACCCTAGTTGTGATCTCCTGTCCACTTATCCTCAAACTGCAATGGCCTTAGCAACCTCAAAACATTAGTCGATAATCTTGTAACATTTGTACCCAGCATCCCAAGAACTAGATGAATGAAGTAATTTTGAAAGATGGAAAAATTACACTCATTTGAAGTGTAGTTCCAAACCCTCAACTAGTATTGCAATGGGTTTGGCTAGTTGTTAAAACTTCTCCTCAATTTCAACATCTTAGCATCAAGGGACTCAACATGGTAGAATAAGATCAAGTGCATTAGAAGGGAATAATACATAAACCTAATTGGTCTTTTGTTTTCTTTGATAGATATGAAACCCTCATGGATCCTATCAATCACATACTAGATGTAATCATAGTCAATATTTGAGAGAGAATTTTGAATATCTAAAATTATCATCAATAGGTTGGCAGGCAAATTTTCCTCATCTCCCTCAATTCCTAAAACCCTACACAACCCATGACACTCGAATTTCATGTAAGCACTCAGGGATGAAGACACATAAGGAGCATTCATACTCATAGGAAGAGGGGTAATGTAGTTACCATGCTTGGGTATGTGCCTAATAATTTGACTTTTAACAGACCCGATGTTAATGGCATACTTATCTCTCTCTTTTTTAAGGTCAATCTCAGTAGAAGAGGAAGCATAAAAGTCAAAAGCCCTCATGAAGGACCCCCTATCTAAGGAAAGTAAAATACACCGGTCTTCTCACCTAATAGTTCTTGAAATGGGGTCATAAAGCCTTGCTAACATAATAATCAGGTCAACATCAAGGAAAACATTAGGCATAATCAACTTGGCCATCCCTAAAGTCCAAGAATTACAGACTCGAATTACCTTATGCCTATTATTATAAAAATATGAGAAGATGGTGAAACCTAATCCTGAAGGCATAATAGGATCTCTACATTTGTCCATAAGGTCTTCAAAAGCTGTGTCAGTAGCCTTCTTGTTCTGGTTTGAACCTAGTAGCAGCTTGATAAATTCATCAGAGTAATTTAGCTTCCCCTTGTCTTCTTCACTCTATTCTTTCACACCTCCACTAAAAGATGCAGCACCCACCTCTGGATGACTCATTTTGTCAAGAAAGAAGAAATTACAGCTCTACAACTTTAGTCCTATGGCCTCGGTGCCAATAATTCACAATCAATATTCAAAAAAAATTTGAGCACGGAAAGCAATGAGGTCCTGACTATATACTTTAAGAATTTTGCATGTGTATGATTGCCAAATTGTAACGAATCCACTCTGAGTCAGTTTTGCATTTAATTCTGCACACTACCAACCTTTGAAGCATAGCTAGTCATGGTGTAGAAGCTGACAGGATGATTTAAAAAATAAAAAATAGGGCATGAGAGCAGCGATCATGGGTTTTTGCATTAAAAACCCTTAATTAATGACACAATCCATTATTAAAACCTGATTGGATGGCTTTCTACTTTCCTCTAGCTCGGTGTAGTACCCTTTTCCATGTTGCAATGGCTCAACAATAACTGAGGGTAACAAGAACTTAACCAGACATGGTTTGGAGGTCCAATGTACAAAGGAAACTCATGATCTCAAAAGGAAACGCTAACCCGAGGTTAAGATTGGAGATCATGCGACAAGACTATTCGCTTAATCTCAAAAGGATTTCATAACTCACAGCTCTACTTCAATATTTCACGACCATTGTTGATCCCAAAGATGATAAATGGTCCAACGACAACCTTTTAAAACTCACACTAAGCCCCACCCAACTCAGAGATTCAGTGACTAAGGACTTTGCCAGTTCTCAGAACTATTTCTTTAACTCAACACACATTTGGAGAATCAGTGAACAAGGCTATCTCCCATTCTCAGGAAGAAACACTTAACCATAGTCAAGCTTAGAGAATGAGTGAATGACATCTACCTCTAGTTCGCTAAACACTTTTGATACCATAGGTTACATTCTAAGATCACGCACTGACCATGGATCTCCAACATAATCAGTGGCTATCACTGAATCACCCAAAGACTTTGACCATCACCTTTTTATTACAAGAATCATTGACCATTGAAAACACACTTAACTTTTCCTTTGTTAGTCAAGTCACTGAATTAGTTAGAGCCTTTCTAATTAACTCTGAGATCCCGTGAACACTTCATTCACTTAATCACTAAACAACTTAGGGCACTACCACCTTTTCTTGAGATTAAGAGATAAATGAAAACTGAAACCTCCACCAAATTTCTTTCTCAAAGTGGCCAAACTTAGAGAGTATGAAAACATGACTCAGTCACTAGATTGCCAAATGAATTTATGAGTAGGACCTAGTCATTGTGAGATTAAAGCATGACCACTAGATGTAAAGATAATCAATGACATTTGCTGGATCCTTGGAAAGTCATGAAGGTAGCCACCTGATCCCAAGAGCAAGAGATAACTACCTCACTGGGTCACCAAAAGATGTTGAGAAACTACTAGGTATCAAGCAAAAAAGAGATACACAGTCGCTAAATCGCTTAAAGAAAACTTAACCGCTATATGAACTGGGAGATTCAGTGACTAAAGAAAGCTTAGCCAGAGGACCCACCACAATCTCCAAGTCGCTAAAAGACTTATAGATAGGGAAATACATTGCGTGATTCAGTGAAAACTAGGAAAAATGACCACATGCAGAAAAGAAAGCTTAAGTGATCCTAAAAGTAACAATGAAACATAAGAATCAGGGAAAACTTAAGGGTTTATATGAAGAAACAAGATCTTTTCAAGGACAAAACCTAGGACAAGGGTTTTCAAACTTAGTTATGGAAAATTTGATGAATTTTGAAAACCTAAACCATAAGATTAACTTGCAAAAGTGATAATCTAGGACTTGGAATGGCAAACCTCATAACCCTAGAAATATATCCAACACAAGGAACTCAAGAATTTGTATCTAGAGGATCTTGGTTTTGGTGAAGCTTGTTAAGATTGTAAAGAACCTATTACTTTAGACATAAAAAAGTGGTTATTTCATCATTTGGGATGATATGTTATTCAGAGGGAGTCATTTGTGCATTCCATGAAGTTCTATGAGGGAGAATCAAATCAAGGAGAAGCATAACAGAGGATTGGATGGACATTTTGGTTGAGATAAAACCCTTTCTTTGGTTAGTGATAATTATTATTGGCCACAGTTGTAGCTAGATGTCAAGACATTTGTATAGAGTTGTAGAGTATGTCAGATGGAAAAAGGAGTAAAACATAATACAGGGTTGTATCAGCCATTACATGTACCAGAGAAGCCATGGGAGGATATCAGTATGGATTTTTTTCTTGGTTTGCCAAGGACTCAGCAGGGAGATGATTCAATTTTTGTGGTGGTTGACATATTTTCAAAGATGGCACATTTCATTCCCTGTAAGAAGACTAATGATGGTGTTCATGTAGCAGAATTGTTTTTCAGAGAAGTGGTGAGACTAAATGGTTTTCCAAAAAGAATAGTTTCAGATTGAGACACTAAGTTTGTTGGATATTTTTGGCATACATTATGGAAGAATTTAAAGACATATTTGAAGTTTAGCTCATCACATCATCCATAGACTGATAGACAGAAAGAGCTGGTGAATAGGAATTTGGGAAATTTGTTGAGATGTTTGGTTAGAGACAAGCCAACATGATGGCATTTGATTTTACCATAGGTAGAATTTAGATACAATAATTCTATCAATAAGATCACTAGTAAATCACCATTCTAGATTGTATATGGTAGTAGTCCCAGAAATGTATATGAGTTAAGGAAGATATACAAAGGATAAATAAGCAGTTTTGAAGCTAAGGATTTTGTAGAACACTTGAAGAACATCCATGAGGAGGTGAGGAAGCATATTACCAAGATGAATGCATAATATAAGGCTAAAGAGGATGAGAAAAGGAGACATAAGTAATTTTAGGTTGGAGATGAATTCATGGTTCACTTGCGGAAGGATTGATTTCTAGTTGGTACACATAACAAGTTGAAAATAAAGAAGTCTGGGCCATATAAGATACTGAGAAAGCATGATTCAGGAAATGCCTATGAAGTAGAATTTTCTACTGAGTTGAATATTTCACTAGTATTTAACATTTCAAATATGACAGAGTATCATGAAGGGGGTGTTGAAGATGAGATCACAGAAGCACAGTGGAGTATTCCAGAAACTACTTCAGCTACCAAATAGATTGAGGATATATGAGATAATCATGTTGGTAGAAGCACAAGGAACAAGACATATGAAGAATATCTCATTAAATGGAAAGGATGACATGTTGAAGATTCATCATGGCTAACAAGGGAGGAGGTTAACCATCTTGGTTTTCCTCTTCACACCCAAGAAGTGATGGGGTCAATTCTCAAATTACCCTAGTGTCTAATGCAGGAGCATCCTAGGTGTAAGAGAAATCTTGCATCACTGGGTGTAAGAGAAATCTTGCATCACCCAAAAATATTTTTGGTTTCTTTTGAATAAGGGCTATCTTGTGCAAAGCTTCTATTTTTGCAAATTTACTAATTTTAGTAAGTTTTATGTTTGAGCTTAAAATGTTCTATTTTCTTCCTTGGAGGTTCATTTTGGTCGTATCAGCCTGCCAGTAAAGTTTCATTGCCAGATCAAGTCTAGTTTTGAAGATATTGAAAATTTTCATTATTGGCAGTAGGGTATAGAAACTTTGAAGCCTTTAGAGTCCTTGGATGAGGTAAAAACTTTCACTGATTGGAGCTTGTGTGAGTTAGGCACTGTAGAGAACCTCGTGCCCTTTCTGAGATGGGGTCATCATAGTCAATCAAGTAAATGGGTGATGACTTATGGTCTCTAGAAGTTGGGCCACCTAAAATGGTGGAAAATAATTTTCCTTCAAAAATTATGTTTGGGTTTCAAAAGGTGTTTGAGCCGACTTTGATGTAATAAATTGAAAAATAAAATAATTCTAAGGTTGGTCAGCCTTAATGGCTAAATTTATGGAACCTTCCCAGGTGGCGGAAAATTGCCTATATAAGGAAGGCCCATAGTGTTGTCTAGGGAAGTCCCAGGTAGTAGATCTGGGTAATGATTCGAGGCTTTGGCCTACAAAATATTGTAAAAAAAAAATGCCCATGTGGCTTTGCATATTGTAATTCTAAAATTTGCAATTCCACATTTGTGGAGATAATAAGAAGCCCATTTTTGTTCATGAAATTTATGTTCTTTCTCTATTTCCATTATGTTTTTGTGGTATTAAGGGGAGAACCCTTCATCATGATCTTTGTAGAATACATGATTACATGAGTCATTTCCTTCTTGTATCATGATATATCTACTATTTCCCCCTTGTTTTTATCACTTGAAGCTACTGGGGTGTAGGGGTGAGAAAATAATTTTCCAAAAATGGTTTGTGGAGATCCATAATCATTGCTAAGGCATTATCCCATCCGGAGCTTACAAACTTGAAAAACTGTATCTTGATCTCTAGCTAGGCAGCTAAATCAACCAAACTCTATTTTAACTCCTTTTCTGATGCTAATTATCTCTTCATAACCTCTAGATGAGGTGTTAACATTGTTTGTATTGAGATTAATTTGGCTCTTATCATTCCATAATTATCCATCAGCTCAGTTAATCTTCCTTGTCCTTGTGCATGAAGTAGTCATGTGAGATGAATGGAGCTAGAGCTTGCATCCATGCTTAGTGAATGTCTAGTAGACTTTAATTCTAATTGCAGGTTGTCAATTAGTTCTTGATTGTCCTTAGTGAATATTTCTACATTGCATAGTTTCTTGTATAGAGAATGAACATTCTATACAACTTATTCTAAATTATTCATTAAATTAGAAATTTCAACCTATTTTACTACTATCTCGGTGGAGACCCTTTCAAGTACCTTTGTCTCAAACTTTCTTTCTAACCACTACATTAGATTTTCATTAGCTTCACTTTCATCATTGTTCACCTTTTTCACAATATGAACCAATTGTTCTAGAATATGTGAGGTTTCATTCACATCATCCAACTCAAAAGATTCTACAAATATACCTTTTATTTCATGAAGTACCTTCTTTTTCTGACCTTCTCTCCTTAGTTCCTCTTTCTTGGTCTTCTTCTTGAAGAGATCTTGCAATATTTTCATTTTATCATAGGTCAAGTTATCAGTGTTCCCTTTCAGAATCACTATAACTTCATCAAATGTGCAAGGAGACTTTTCCTTTTTCTTATGTACTTTCTTCTTTGATGTTCTATCACTCATCAGTTGTACTACAACTTGGATAGCCTCTTTCTCCTTAGGCTCTGGATGGTCCTTAGTTATTGTTTCCTCAGTCTTCTTTTCTTCCTCAACATGTGGTCCTAAAATTTGTGCTATAGACTTATCTGCTTCTTTTAAGTTATCCTCTCCTTTTCCTTTATTACCTTCCTCAATAGGTGTATTATATGTTGTTGTTTCTGACTTGTCATGTTCCTTGGTACTTGAACTCTATGTGACTTTCTGCTCAACTGTGATCATGTGGGAGCTTGTAGGTTCACTGTCAATAGTTGTACCCTCAATCCTTGTATAATCATGTACCTAGATGAGAACTAGATTGGTACTCGGTAGAAAGGGATCTGAGGCTAGCTCGGTAAGAATTTGAATTTTTTATTTCTTCCTTAGTCAAGGAATTAATGTTTAATTATGTATCCTCAGGGATATCCTCAATAGTGATCACATTCTATGATTCACTCACTTCTACCTTCTTCCTTTCCTCTTCCTCAAGGTTCTGAGGCTCATCTATATCTTCTTTATTATCCTATTTAACCTAGGTGGATGTACCTTCACCTTGTTGTGCACTCTTATCAACTATTAACCCAAAAATAATCTTCCACATCCTTTTTCTTTGTGTGACAACTTCTTCAACATTATGTTTCAAAATTGAGTAAGCCCTTAGCTTAGTTATAAACATATTTTTATGTTGTTCCATGAAATTTTCTATTTGTTTAGATGTTAGCTTAGGCATGATCTGAGATAGTCTGCCTTCTCTTATCTTCCTCTCGGTCATAATAGAATACTACCATTTTTGATGAATTTTATTAATAGTTCCTCAGGGATTAGATTCCATATTTCCAAAGGTGTCATCTTGGATGTGCATAGAATCTCTAACATAGGTTCTTTAATCTTTTCTTTGTCATCTTGTTTTAATCTTTCAAATTTTATAAACTTGAATCCTTCTATTCCTATTGTACTCTTGATATTTTGGCATATTTCATCTACACTAGTTGGATGTCTTTGTGATGCCACCTTCAATTTTCTATTATCATCTATGTCATTCATTTCTTCATCATCATCCTTCTGTAGTACTAGGCTCCTTCTTAGCTTCTTCTTGGGATGACTCGACACAAGTCTAGTTTTCACTTGTTTCCTTTTTCATGATACTTCCCCTTTAGTATTCTTTGATGGCATTTTCCTTTGGGACTCAGGAGCTATGGTAGTTGAAGCTTCCTTGGTTCTTGGTTTTAATACTATAGGAGGAGTAGGCTTTTGTTTTTGTACCTTCCTTTTATTGGGGTCGACAACCAACACCTCCTTTCCCTTCTTTTTAGTTTCTACTTCCTCCTCTTCACTTCCTTCATATTCACTAGATTGATAATAAACCTAAACTTGTGTAATTTGAAGAGGTGCATTCTCTTCTTCACCTTCACCTAGAATCTTCTCAAGATTCTTGAATATTTTATTTATTTTCCTCTCTAAGGTTTCATACTTTAACCCCATAGTAATCTTGAACTTAGCTTCTTCATAATTTCAAAAAAGTTTTTCTTTTCTATCAATCTCTTCTACCAGTAAAGTAGTTATTTATGTTGATGTCTCAACTATGTTGACCTCATAGGGAAATGGCCTTAGCCATGCTACCCTAGGCATAATAGCTTGAACATAGGTGTTGTCGGTATCCACTAGAAAATATATGTCATTGTAGTGTTTTTTCTACTAGGGATACAAGAATTCTACTTCTCTTCCTCATCTTCTTCTTAAATTCAAAAAAATAAATCTCCATCACACTATCAAAATTATCACCTAATTGTTGAATTAATTCATTAACTTATTCAGTCATAGGTCGGTCTTGACTCCATACCACATCTCCTATAGTAGGAAAACTATTTTGCACATAAAAGAATAGAAAAAATATCATGGAAGTAAATGTACACATTAATTTTTTAGCCTTCCTGATTGATGTAAGGTTCTCAACAAGTTCTCAACAAGTTGAGTCAAATCCAGCTTAGAAAGATCATAAGTATGATCTTTCTTCACCATTTTCCATGCTTGATCTATTGTAATGTAGGAAACACTATCCAAACTTCTTGATTGATAAGACTTGTGAGCTATAACCCTTACCTCAAAATCTATCTCTAGATCTGTGATCGTAGAGATTGTCATTCCTCTTTTGTTCCATACTACCAATGTGTTAGCCTGGATGATTTCTTTTCTCTGGTACCTCATTGTCTTCTTCCCAGTAAGAATAGGATAACCAATGACTTGGTGAATCATTTCTTTGGTGATCTTCACCGGTTCATTCTCCAACCATAATTTTATGTTGTGTACTCTTCTCAAAACAATCTCAATCTGATCTATTTTGAAGTTGCGAGGAAAATCTAGGGCACATAGTAACCCTTTCTTGGGAACATGTTGATGCTCCACCTTCAACACTTTATTATCACTCAACCTATTATAAGCTTCCCTCAACTCATAATATTTGATCTCTCCAATCTTTTACATGTAGCATGTGCACACATCATGTATCATCAATACTTTCATTTGAATCGATGATAAGGGTCTCAAGAAATATCCCTTCACTGCGCTTTCTGATACAACTTGGAATTTCACTAGCTTACACACATCACTCCTTACTAATTGGACATTTACAACTTATTTTCCTTGTTTCCTAACTATTGCTAATGAGGTGGATGTCATTTCTCCAATTTAGGGTTCTAAAGATAAATTTGAATAGCTTAGTAATACCTTGTTTCAACAGTCCTTCACAATGTTTGCCAATAGTACATTCTAAGAATCTTCACAAACTTGACTTAGCAAATATATATCTTCTCAATCACCTTAAAATTGCTCTACAAATTCTCAAATCACTAGGTGAAATGAGAATGTGTTAGGCCAATTTTCTGTCATAGCAAAAATCTTGTGAAATTGGCCTGTTCCATGCAATGTGTTTGTCAAATGTCCTACCTTGTGCTCTTTATTGTTGTCACCTTGCTTCAGTCCAAACTGCATCTCCTAAATCATAAAACCTAGAAAGTTATTCAAAGTTTAAAGCTTGCTGGAAATATTTCAAAATCTGTCACAGTGTCGAAAACTCATAGTGTTTTCAAAAATCCATGATGTTTTCGATCCTTTACCGATAACCTGCATTATGATCGACCCTTTTTCTTCCAGCTTTGTGTGCTTATTTGTTGACGTGCCAGAAACTTTATGTTTTTTCGATCCTCTTTCACTGAAAATGTTGTGTGTTTTCGACCTCGCACTAGTTCCCTATTTGTTGGCGGTCTTCTTTCCCTCAAGTGCGCAAGTGTGATGATAGGTGGGCCCAGGCCTTCGAGGGCTCTTCTTGATTGGCTGTCGCATGGCCGCATGTCAGACCTTTCTGACATGTGATCATGCGACCACCTACCACCTGTCTGCATGGTCCCAGTTCTTCATGGTTTTCAGCTGCCTGGTGGTTACCTTTCCTTCTAGCGACTAGCAGTTATCTATTGATCTCCTAATTCTAGTAGTTAAGTCGCTGGCATCTCACAACCTGGTGACTGTGTTGTCGCATGATCATTTCATTCCTGACAGTTATCAGCTAGCATCTCGTGACTTGGCTGACGATTAGTTTCCCGTAGTTGCGTGATCAAAGAATGGTGGGCCTAGGTTTTCATGCTTCTAAAGGTGGTGATTTGGCATCTTCTGGTTGGTCCATGTGGTGATGTAGCAGCATCTCAGTGGGGCTTATGTTAATGATTTTAATCTATGGTTGGTGTGCGATTGCAAGGAATATTCTTTCCCCATGCGATCATGTGCCCACCATCTGATTTGATGCTGAGGGTTTTGTTTGTAGTGGGCCCAAGTGATTTTGTGGAGTGGATGGGGTGGTAGATCTAGTGGTTGGCACATGATCTCATGGGAGTTGTTAGATCCCTTGCGATCATGCGCCCACCATATGATTTTGAAGGCTTGCAGAGTGTGGGTCCTATGGTAGAGGTGACTCAGCGGTTGTAGTGAGTGATGGCCTGACATGTGGCATATGGCGGGCCCAGGTCTTGGGCATGGCGATAGGTGGCATCATGTGTCATGATTGTGGAGTTAATGGCAGAGTGGATAAAGGTCTAGTCGTGCTGATAAATTTCATTCTTGTCACTGGATCACAAGATGATTTGGTGATTCACTAGTTGGTCTGGCGACTTGGCGATGAGTGGTCGTAGGGTCACTAGAGTTTTTAGTGGAGGCAGGAAGTATTCTGCAAATTGGAAAAGGTTGGGCTATTTTAACACATGCAGTCATGTGTTTATGGAGTTCAACTAGAGTTAAGTATTTCATCACATGACTAGGTTTTTGCCTTATCGCCAGTTTGCTGAGGGTTAACCCGTGGTGCTTGATGGGTTAAGATCTAAAGCCCGAGAAGATGAGAGATCTAAGGGTCAGGACTTAATTGCTGATCTCTGATTGAATCATGGCCATCATTTTTCTACTGGCACCAAGACTTAGCCATTGGAGTTTGAATTTGAATATCAGAGACGTTTCCAGTGACCAGGAGGGACTAAAATTGATGACAAAGGGGGCTAGAGTTGGTGAAATTGATCTTCTCCACCGTTCTAGTGTGGTCCAGGGTGCCATGAGGGTTTGTGGGAATCTGTACCATGTATGGAATGACATGGAATGGCTCGAGGCATGATTTTAGGGTGGTTGATTTAACTTTCTCTCTTGGTATATTTGTGATCTTCTATGTGTTCTTCTAAGAATTATCATGATTGGAGATCATCTTCGATCTGTTTCTCTAAGATTGCTTGGTTTCCTACCCCTATAGTAAATTTTGATGTAATTTTTGGTTGGTTGGACAGTTGAAACCCTAACCCTAGCTGTCCCTAAGATTTTTGCATTCTC
Source organism: Chamaecyparis obtusa (assembly GCA_027943335.1). Classification (NCBI taxonomy): domain Eukaryota; kingdom Viridiplantae; phylum Streptophyta; class Pinopsida; order Cupressales; family Cupressaceae; genus Chamaecyparis; species Chamaecyparis obtusa. The sequence goes on from BSBK01005380.1 coordinate 572,154, forward strand.
CTAGAGAATTCCAAGGTAGCTAGTGGTATAAATTGTAGGTGGTTCGATTTTATAAGGGTTCCTTCTTCTACAAAATTTTTGAGGAGAATTGGTTCCAAGTGAAGGGTCCTTTTCCTATAGATTTCTCCTTCTCTCTGCATATAGAGTGTTCTTCTTTCTCTTGTTGGTTCAGAGAATACAGTGCATGTTGTAATAGATTTGTCTTATGTATGAGAAGTGAATATATTCTTACTGTTATCAAGCTATCTCCATTTGAATTCTGAGTCCATTAATCATACATCAAGGGTGTTTGATTTTTCTATTTGCATTGCCTAAGTGTTTGCAAGTGGAGTTGTCTTCACAGGGATAACTGGTTTAGGGTTAGTATTCTTGTATGTATGCATTAAAATATCAAGGATAGGTCATCCTTGTCTTCCAGTGGATGCTGGTCAATGTATTATGTGATTCATAGGTCTCTTCTAAGGGGAGGGTTAAAATCCTTTGATGGATAATAGCATGCTTGAATGCAAAAGTGGGTGTTAAGTTGAGGTTTGGTCATGGTGTGTTATTGATGTTAGGCATCAACGCATTGAGCATATTGTGTTCTTATTTCATAGCTTTCTTTTGCACTAGGGTATTTGACTATGTGGCATATTGGACAAGGCACTGGTCTATCAGAGACTTAGGGTATCTCAAGGGTCCCTTCAAACTTATCTTTAAAGTCATTTCCTTTTAGTTCCACCCTTTGCCTTTCATGTTGTTAGGATAGGTTTCTGGCTTTCAATCTCATTCCATGTAAAGAGGGCTATTGCATGAGACTTTCTATCATTGGGGTACATGATACCTATAGGAGATTGATTGCTATTCTACATTAATCTATCTGCAGGCCTTTGGTTTTGTTATGAGGTGTCTTGAATGTGTAGATAAGGCAATACCCACCTGAGTGAATGTGGAGCTCAAAGAAGGAGGATTTCTCTTTATCCTCATCAGTTGGTTTTTTTTTCTTGTCAAGTTTGAGTGCCTAACCTGTGTGTCTAAACCCAACTATTTGATTCAAGCTTGGTCCTGCAAGGAAAAGAACCAACAAAATGGTGACTCTATTGGGGAAGAACATAAGGAAAACCTATTAAGGAGCTCTGGTTGCTGCTATATTGAAGTAGTCAAAATATTTTCACCAAATTGGTTTGGCCCATCTGAGTCACCAACAAAATGGTGACTCTTCTCGGGAAGAAGTGAAAGATAGAAAGCTTCCTTGCTGGGCTAGATCATCCCAGGGTCCTGGTTGAAGCTACAGAGTCGAATAGAAAAAATACATTAGTGAAATCTTCTCACTGTGTGCTGAGTGGTGACTCTGAGTTCTTTGTTTGATCAGTGTGTTTCTTGATAAATAGTGTGTCCTAGTGAGTTTTGTGTTGGTTGGAGGAAGAAACAAAGATTATACTTTCCTCTTGAAGGAGGTGGTGACTCTACAAAGAAAGAACTTGATGGAGCTGCATGGTGAGCTCTAGATCTGCCTTGCCTTCTAATCAACAAGTGAGGTTCTTACTACAGAATTATCAGGTATTTTTCAAATTTTAAATGTCTCCTTATTAAGTGGTGAAGCACAAAGAGAAGGAGTAATGTGTGATTAGAGGTTAGCATACTTCAAGTTCTTAGCTGTAGTTTGGTAGAATTTTAAGGAAGTATTGCATTAGTTGTAATGGATAGGATGAATAATGAGATTGCATTATTAGAATAGGGCATCCTTAGAGATTATATAAAATTGGGAAGGTTGGAGGTAGGATGTAGAAAGGATCTATCCATATCTCTCTTTTATGATAGATTTTGTGAGGTGTATGATGAGCTTCCTAAGGATGTTGAGTTTTCTAAATCTGAGTTCATTGGTTTATTCTTGGAGCTCTATTTTCATGAGTCAACCAGTTGGTCAGATGTTTAGTGGGAAGAGCATTATATATGTGTCAAAGATTGGATACTTAGTGATGATAGCCTTAGGCTTGAGGATGCACTTAGGGTCATGTTCATAAGTGCTGATGTTGAGAGTGATGAAAATAGTGAGGGTGTGGTGTCTTCATATGAGTCAGATGCAACATGGGAAGAGGAAAGTGATGATGGAAGTGAACATTCTTTGGATAGTGAAGATGTTGAGGATGATTCATCCTCAGGGTATGAAGATAAAGAAAAAATAATTCAATGTGATATCAGTGAGTCTTCATATGGTTCTGATTTTTTTTCATATGCTGAGAGTCTCCATGAAAATAAAATGGGTAGTGAGATTAAGGTGTTTACCAATGCCTTATATGATGAGGATTCTGATGATGATCAGCCCATTTTTTGTCACAATGATCAAAGAGAAATGTTACATGGAATTATCAATCCTTTATTTGTGGAGCATGTGGAGGTTTTAGATCTAGTTGATTCAGGGTGTTCATTTTCCATCTGTGGGTATCAATCTGACTATTCTTTTGAGGTCCAGCTAGTTACACCTATGGAAATGCAAAGATAGGATCTAGATGAGGCCTTTCTGGAGGTAGAGTATGAGGCTTTTGTGTTTCTATTTGATAGCATGCATGATTCAGTAGGTGAAGATCAATTTCGGTATAGAGGTGCTGACCATTGGCATGTTGAATCATACTTTCATAGTGAGCAGGATGGAGAGAGTGCCAAAAAATTTTACATGCACTATGAAGAAAGCTACTTTGTTCTTCCTAATATGCTGGTTGAACATGTTGACAGGCCTATGGAGACAAATGAAAACAAAATATCTAATGTGCAACATGAAGGAAGGAATGAAAATCAAGTTTTTGATAGAGGCAAGAACTAACTCTTGTTTGTTGTTGCAGATTTATGTATAAAATGTATATTTTGTAAATATCTTTCCCCTTCCTATTGTGTGCTTTCCTGTTCCCTGCATTTTTTTTGAGGTCCCTACCTTTTTGTCTAGTTGGTGGTCTCCTCTCCCAGTGATTCTGAATTCTTGCCATGCCTGCAAGAGGCATGCATCCCCAACTAGAGCCACTGTTAGGCTAATTTTCTGTCATAGCAAAAATCTTGTGAAATTGGCTTGTTCCATGCAATGTGTTTGTCAAATGTCCTGCCTTGTGCTCTTTATTGTTGTTACCTTTCTTTAGGCCAAACTAAATCTCCTAAATCATAAAACCCAAAAAGTTATTCAAAGTTTAAAGCCTGCTGGAAATATTTCAAAATCTACCACAGTGTCGAAAACCCATAGTGTTTTCAAAAATCCATGATATTTTTGATCCTTTACCAATAACCTACATTTTTTTTGACCCTTTGTCTTCCAGCTTTGTGTGCTTATCTGTTGACGTGTCAAAAAATTTGTGTGTTTTTGATCCTCTTTCACTGAAAACATTGTGTGTTTTTGACCTCACACTAGTTCCCTATTTGCTAGCGATCTTCTTTCCCTCAAGTGCGTAAGTGTGATGATAAGTGGGCCCAGGCCTTCGAGGGCTCTTCTTGATTGGCTATCACATGGCCGCATGTCAAACATTTTTGACATGCGATCATGCGACTGCCTGCCACCTGTCCGCGTGGTCTCAGTTCTTCATGGTTTTTGGCTTCCTGGCGGTTAGCTTTCCTTCTGGCGACCTAGAAACTAGTAGTTATCTATTGATCTCCTCATTCTGGTAGTTAAGTGGCTGGCATCTCACAACCTGGTGACTATGTTGTCACCTGATTGTTTCATTCCTGGCAATTACCAGCTAGCATCTGGTGACTTGGTTGGCGGTTAGTTTCCCATAGTCTCGTGATCGTGGAATGGTGGGCCTAGGTTTTCATGCTTCTAAAGGTGGTGATGTGGTTTCTTCCAGTTGGTCCATGTGGTGATGTAGTAGTGTCTCAGTGGGGCTTGTGTTAATGATTTTAATCTACGGTTAGCATGCAATCACAAGGAATATTCTTTCCCCTTGCGATCATGCACCCACCATCTGATTTGATGCCGAGGGTTTTGTTTGCAGTGGACCCGAGTGATTCTATGGAGTGGATGACATGGCAGATCTATTAGTTGGTGCATGATCTCATGGGAGGTTTCAGACACCTTGTGATCATGTGCCCACCATTTGATTTTGAAGGCTTACAGAGCATGGGTCTTGTGGCAGAGGTGACTCGGTGGTTGGAGCGAGTGATTGCATGACATGTGGTGTATGGCGGGCCCAGGTCTTGGGCATGGTGATAGGTGGCATCATGTGTCATGGTTGTGGAGTTAATGGTGGAGTGGATAAAGGTCTAGTGGTGCTAATAAATTTCCTTCTTATCGCTGCTTCGCAAGATGATTTGGTGGTTTGCTAGTTGGTCTGGCGACTTGGCGATGAGTGGTCGCGGGGTCGCTAGAGTTTTTAGCAGAGGCATGAAGTATTCTATGAATTGATGAACGTTGGGCTATTTTAACATGTGCAATCATGTGTTCACAGAGTTCAACTAGAGTTAAGTATTTTTTGCCTTGTCACCAGTTTGTTGAGGGTTAACCTATGGTGCTTGATGGGTTAAGATCTGAAGCTCGAGAAGATGAGAGATCTAATGGTTAGGACTTAATTTCCAATCTCCGATTGAATCATGGCCATCATTTTTTTGTTGGCACCAAGACTTAGCCATTGGAGTTTGAATTTGAATCTTAGAGACATTTCTAGTGACTAGGAGGGACTGAAATTGATGACAAAGGGGGCTAGAGTTGGTGAAATTGATCTTCTCCACCATTCTAGTGTGGTCCAGGGTGCCATGAGGGTTTGCAAGGATCTGTACCATGTATGGAATGACATGGAATGGATCAAGGTGTGATTTCAGGGTGGTTGATTTGACTTGCTCTCTTGGTAGATTTGTGATCTTCTATGTGTTGTTCTGAGAATTATCATGATTGGAGATCATCTTCGATCTGTTTCCCTAAGATAGCTTGGTTTCCTACCCCTGTAGTAAATTTTGATGTAATTTTTGGTTGGTTGGGTAGTTGAAACCCTAACCTTAGTTCTCCCTAAGCTTGTTGCATTCTCCTAGAGAATTCCAAGGCAGCTAGTGGTATAAATTGCAGGTGGTTCAATTTTGTAAGGGTTCCTTCTTCTGCAAAATTTTTGAGGAGAATTGGTTCCAAGTGAAGGGTCCTTTTCCTATAGATTTCTCCTTCTCTCCGCATATAGAGTGTTCTTCTATCTCTTGTTGGTTCAGAGAATATAGTGCATGTTGTAACAAATTTGTCTTATGTATGAGAAGTGAATATATTCTTACTATTACCGAGCTATCTCCATTTGAATTCTGAGTCCATTAATCATACATCAAGGGTGTTTGATTTTTCTATTTGCATTGCCTAAGTGTTTGCAAGTGGAGTTGTCTTCACAGAGATAACTAGTTCAGGGTTAGTATTCTTGTATGTATGAGCTAAAATATCAAGGATAGGTCATTCTTGTCTTCCAGTGGATGCTGGTCAATGTATTATGTGATTCATAGGTCTCTTCTAAGGGGAGGGTTAAAATCCTTTGATGGATAATAGCATGCTTGAATGCACAAGTGGGTGTTAAATTGAGGTTTGGTCATGGTGTGTGATTGATGTCAGGCATCAACACATTGAGCATATTGTGTTCTTGTTTCATAGCTTTCTATTGCACTAGGGTATTTGACTCTATGGCCCATTGGACAAGCCACTAGTCTATCAGAGACTTAGGGTATCTCAGGGGTCCGTTCAAACTCATTTTTAAAATCATTTCCTGTTAGTTCCACCCTTTCCCTTTCATGTTATTAGGATAGGTTTCTAGCTTTCAATCTCATTCCATGCAAATAGGGCTATTGCATGAGACTTTCTATCATTGGGGTACAGGATACCTATAGGAGATTGATTTCTATTCCACATTAATCTATCTGTAGGCCTTTGATTTGTCATGAGGTGTCTTGAATGTGTAGATAAGGCAATACCCGCCTGAGTGAATGTGGAGCTCAAAGAAGGAGGATTTCTCTTTATCCTCATCAATTGGTTTGTTTTTATTGTCAAGTTTGAGTGCCTAACCTATGTGTCTAAGCCCAACTATTTGATTCAAGCTTGGTCCTACAAGGAAAAGAGCCAACAGAATGAATGGTAATATTTCACTTTATAACTCAAACAGTCAGATTAGGTCTTCATTAAAATTTTTGTACACTTTGTAGGCAAAATACAACTATCTCGACCTTCACATGACAAATCTATTACTGCATAGTCATACGCAGTTGAAACCATGACTCGTTAGATACTAACATTTTCATTTCAGCTCAGTAGATCTATAACATCTTAGCTATTATGAGAGCTCAAAACACACTGATTGACTCAGTCACTATAGACATAAATAGTGATCCTCCACATCGATTATGCAATTTTACTCTTTTCTCTGATCTATCCTAATGCATTATGCAGATATAGGCTTTAACACATCTAGATTCAAGAACTGGTGTAAAGTATAGCATTTGAAAATTCAGTTCCTTACATACCCTTTTTCTTAGATAGAAGTAGTGTGGTCATCTGATCCATTAGATTGGGTAACCTCAGGTTCACTGGATGCACTACTACTTTCTTCTTGTTTCTTGCTCCATGTCTTATTCATCTATTTCATTATCAGTTCAATAGTCTCTTCATTTTTTAATTTCACATTACTCAATGCTTGTTCTTTGCAGTCTCTTTTTATGTGACCAATCTTTTGGCATTTGTAAGAGATCGAACTTCCACTCATCCAACTTTTGGATTTATGTCTAAAATATTTCTACATAGTTTTTTGGACAATATGACCATAATACATATTCTCCACAATAATGATAACTATACCATGTATTGTAATTCCAGTTGAATGTGTTACCTTTCCTAGGTGCATTACTCTTCTTATTGGATGTCCACTTTGGTTTTTCATTGGATCTTCATTCTTGTGCTCTGTGACCATATGTATGATAGTTGTAACAATGTCCTTGAAATCTAGGTGAATTAGGTGCATTAGTAACCTTTAACCTACATTTATGTTCCTGATGTCCATGTTTATTATAGTTAAAAAAATTTCCATTGAATTTTGGTTTAGGATTAGACTTACCATTCTTTCTTCTACAAATGTTTGTTGTGTGTCCTAGCTTTCCACATTGATAGCATTTAGGTTTTTTATTCTTTATCTTTGCATTCCTCTATTCTCCATTCTTTGATGATTCTCCTTCTTCAATGGATGATAGGTTCTCATCATGTCCAAGTCCAGAGGTGTCACTGGATCTTTTCGATGACCTCAAAAGTTCCTCAAAATATTTCATAGCTTCATTTGACTTGTTCATCCTTTCATTAAGTTCCTTTTCAGATGTCAATTCATTCTTTAGTTGATTGTTTTCTGATCTCAGATTTGTAATTTCCATGTCTTTTATGTTCAACTCTTAATTTTCAAGTAACAGCCAGTTTACCATGTCTAATTGATTGTTTGTCATTTTATTCATATCACATGTCCTTTCATCAAGCCTCATAGCCATTTGTCTCTTGTCTTCTTCTTTCATCGTCTTGTCTTCTTCAACTTTCTTTTTCTATTCAATCATTTCACATAGTCTTACTGATTGAATTTCATGTTCTCTCTTTAGACTTCTGACCTCTTCATTCAGTATGTTGTTTCTTTCTAACGGATCTTATATAGCTACATCACTTTAAGTGGAGTTTCCATTATCAAATAGACCTTTAGTATCCTCTTCTTGATATTGTGTGTCATTTAGTTGGATTTCCAACTCTTTCCTTCAGCTCAAGGATTTCCTCAATTCTCCTCTAGATGCTTCAAGTTGGTGCAATGCAAGATGGATGTCAATCTTTTGATTCTCTATGATCTTTCCCAACTTATAAAACTCCATCTCCAATACCTTAACTCTCAAGTGGTTAGAGTTCTTCTAAGATAAAAACTCTCTGATACCAATTTTAGGAAATCTAATATGGGAAAGTGAGATACTGAGAGGGGGGTGGTGAATCAGTTATCCACAATACTTTTCTACTTTGAATCTAATTCAACATGCATTCCATAAGTATACATTTCAATATTGAAATGAATCTAACATTCTAATCTTGTCCATCAAATGAAACACATAACAAAAGATTTGGTAACCCAAAAAACCTTGAAAGGTAAAATTGGGGTGGGGATGACACCCACAAATCTTCACTAGTGTAGTATTAAAGTGTTCCTATTAGGGATACAATGTTTTGATCACTTCAAATGATCTTCCCTTTGAGTGTTCTACCATTTTAAGAGCTGATAGAATTATACAATCTACCTTGATTAAAAGATTTAAAACTTACATCTAAGTAAGCACTTGGTTAAGAGATTTACCCCGATTCAACAGCTACATTGTATTAGTACCTGATCCTTTAGTTTGAACTATAAATGCTGATTACAAATCATCTCTTTCCAATACTTTTTTGATCTCCAAAATCAAATGTAGCTTTGTTTCGCCCTTCATTTCTTTGCTCGGTCACTCTGTCTGATCTCTACATTTAACAATCAAAATACTTTTCTAGTCCGCACACATAAGATGTTCTTTGTTACTACATTTTAGGGTTTTTATATCACCTTATATAATCATTTGATCAAGATCAACAATGTATATTCATCACTTATGTCACTTAAGAATTCTATTCTCCATATACTAGTTCTCAACACTGAATCTTCTATACAACTTGACATAAACTACTCGGTAACTATTGAAGTACTCAGTGACCTCTAACTTTCTCAATACTAAGTACTACTCAATAGCTTTACAAGTCTATACATGACTCAAACTTAATAAGATGGCTCAGTTGCAGTGATGACCAGCCAACATTGTGTTGAAAATGACTAAGTGTTAGACAATAATAGACAACATAACATTGGGATCAATGTGTGTGTGTGTGTGTGTGTGTGTGAGAGAGAGAGAGAGAGAGAGAGAGAGAGTATGTTCCTGAAGTGACCTAGCTACATTTGAGACAAGGATAATCTATCTATGTTCCATTGGATAGAATCATTAATGTCAAGCAATTAAATCCTTAATTTACTTTCCTAAGTACATAAGAATACCAAAAGGAGAGCACATAAGGAGACCACTAGTCACATGCAAGGAAATAACGATTAAAAAAGACATGGAAACCATATGAAAATATGAATTAAACTGATTCCATGATAATATCACACTCAAATTGTATAGACTTAGATAATTAACTTCCACAAAACCTTCTTAAAAACTATCATAGTCCATAACTTTTAAACATAAAAAATTGATGTAAAGTAAGTGTAGGATTTTAAAGTCTAATTATATACATAAAATTATTCCATCTATCATTAACACTTACTATCTTCATACTAATAGGAATTGATAAGAGCTTTTTCCTGATAATATCAAGCATCTTTAGTAGTCATAAATAAGCCAAAATACTAGCCTACTATACAATGACTGGCTACTAAAAATTATATTAGAAAGAGAGGTGAATAAGTATATAAGAGTCTAGCTTAATTTATCTTCTTATTCTTCCTCAAAATGATCAATTCATGATCAGAATCTTTATATTCCTCTATGGACTCCTTAGGATCTACCTTTTCTTTCCCTTTCAAATGCTTGTTATGTGTCTTTCCTTTTGTCTAACTATTCTTGATAATGACAGGGGAAATAATTTCAATCCTTTCTAGGTCCATGTGCTCAAACCTTTGATTGGAATTCTATGGTTAGTATGGAATAATCATAGATTAAGGGAGGTTTAGGAGAATGTTTTCCACTATTTCTTCTTGATTCTCACATAATGGACATCTTGATGGGCCTTCAAAACCTAATTTCCTAAACCATTATGTTGTAATAATTCTTTTCTGCATAGTATCCCAATGGAACATTCCCACTTTTGGGAGACAAATTTTATCCCATCATAGATTAAGAGGAAGGTCCACATTTTGTTATTGTTAGGTTTTAACCAAATATTCATTTGCAAGTTTAACTTTATAAGTCTCGGTATTAGATTCTTTCCATATCAATTTATCATCTTTGTTTTTAAAAAATTCTCTTAAATTTAAAAATTCTTTTAATTCAACTTTTTCATTGTCAGAAAGTGGACCATTTTTTTAGAAGGAGCTCTAGTTCCATCCCAGATTTGGGTCCCTAGATGGGATTACAACATAATATTTAAGTTTCCACCCCCATAGGTTACATAGAACATCTTTACATCTAGGGGAGGACAATTGACTATCTAGAGGGGCATATCCACCTTACAAATCATCACAAAAAAGTGAAGAATCCCCAAAACCTATATCCATAATAAGTTTATCAATGATTATATCCCTTCATTACATAATGAAATTCCATAATTGAGAACCCTTAGGGGGATTCTCATTCCTAAAGGTGTTGGTTGGATTGTTTCACTAAAGATATTTGTTAAGATGTATCATAACCCTTTTTTCTATCATATTTGTGATACATTTTTCATACTAGTTTGGCCCCAAGAGCTAAATTTTGTAGTTTTAACTATTTGAGGCCTAGACCACCTTCTTTTAGAGGTTGGAATTGTTGGCAAGTTTTCTATACTAAGGTATATGACTTGATATAGTGTTTTTATTATGGAAAAAAAGTCATATAGCAGTTTGGAGTCAGTGCGCTTGATGTAAAGATTAGAATTTAGTTAAGTGTTGAAGACTAGATAGTGTATAGAGTTCCTGCAGCTCAGAGCATCAACACATGTGTGTACAGACAAATTATGGTATGCGCCCTAGAAGTTAAGTTTGTTAGACTAGACTACACTTGTCTCTATAGTTCCCTAACCTCAGGTGTTACAACACCAGCTCTTCCACCACACTCCCTTCATGGAGGCATTTTCACTCTTCTCGTTGAAACCCTAACCATGTTCCTAGTGCAAACTACCTCACAGTTGGTGATCTGTTTACACAAAAACCCTAACCCATGGTTTAGGTGCCAACTGCCTCACAATTGGCGATCTATTTACACACTCAGGTACTCTTGCTCTGATACCACTTTATGAGGGGTGCCCTATCTTGATGAAGGGTGCTCCCCTTAATACCACAAACACATAACAGAAATAGAGAAACAACAACAATATGCAAAACAAAAAATGGGCTTCTTATTATCTCCACAAATGTGGAATTACAAACTTTTAGAATTACAATATGCAAAGCCACATGGGCATTCCCTTACAATATTTTGTAGGACAAAGCCTCAAATCAATACCCAGATCTACTACCCAAAACTATCCTGAATTGCCTAAGACAATACTACGGGCCTTCCTTATATAGGCAATTTCCACCGCCTGAGAAGGTTCTAGAAAATTAGCCTTTTAGGCCGACTAAACATGGAATTATTTTATTTTTAAAATTATTACAATAGGGTCGGCTCAAAGAAAATACTAAATATGTTTTTAGGTAACCCAACTTCCGGAGGCCATAACTTTTTAATTGTAGGTTCATTTTTCTATTGTAACCACTTTTCAGAAATGCCATGATAACATCTACAGTGCCTAACACGTGCTAGTGCTAGTCAGCCGGGGGTCGATCACGATTCGGAGCCTCTAAGGCCTTCAAAATTGACTTGAAAGATTTCGTACCCAAAAGCCTCAATAACTTCACCAATGCAGATGATGTGGCAATGAAACTCAACTGATAGGCTGAAATGACTAAGATGAACCTCCAACTGTGAAATTAGAATATTATGAGATCATATGACCAACTTACTAAAAATAGTAAGTTTCCATAAATAGCAACTCTACACAAGATAACCCTTATTGAAAAGAAACTAGAAATATTTTTGGGTGATGCAAGATTGCTCTTACACCCAGGATGCTCCTGCATCACTATGAGCACATAAGCATATATGCAAGGATGTGAAAGTTATAGTTAGTTGAAGTTACACAGCTAGTATGTGCCAGTAGAGAACAGAGCATGGAGCCGATAGTTAGTATTTTGGTTTGCGATTATAATGTTATGTTATTAAGGCTATGCACCCATTGTATTTAGGTTTTTGACATGTTTATATGTTTAATTGTAAGCATGCTTAAGCTAATTCATTTGGAAGTGTTGTTTGTAATTAGTTATAGGGCCGACCTAGTTGTTTATTTTGTATGAGTGTATAAATATAAGATGCACCCATTATATTTGGCATGGAAGTTGATAGAGAGTTGTGATAAGTAGAGTAGAAGTATGTGAAGATAGCATTAGATGTATTAGAGCTTTGCAAGAGGTCAAAGCATCAGTGCATCAAAGCAACTAATCTGACAAGCAATGTCACAGTGATAGTTCACCTAGCATATATAGTGTTTATCTGAGATCAAAAGGTTGTAGCCTTCACCATTTGAGCAGTGAGCTCTAGCATAGTGAGTCCACTCTCCTAATAGGGATTATTGTAAAAGACTCCTAACAGGGTCCGACCCTTAACAAGGTCTACTGTACTTAAAGCATTGTAAAGCTACTCCTAACATAGTAAAGGATCTTCTAACAAGGATCACAAAACACTAGTGCAAAATATTAGTGGAAGTCAATTCCTACTGAGGTTTTTACCTATTTGGGTTTCCCTATAACCATATTGGTGTCATGTGTTGATTTCATGTTTCATGTTTATGTGAATGTTTAATTCAATACTTAAGCATTTAAAGTTTAGTATAAAGATTAAAGTGAAAAATTAAAGTACAGTGAACACTGATTCACCCTCCCCTCTCAGTGTTCCCATTCCTAACAATTGGTATCAGATCTCTGGTCCTCAACAAAGAAGTTTAACCACTTGAGGAGATCATGGAAAAAGCATAAATGAAACATTGAAGAAAAATCTTGAAGCCGCTCTTGAAGACCTTGACAAATCTAAAAGAGAAATTGAAGAACTAAAAGAGAAAGTCAGTGATGTTCAATTAGTTATCAAAAAGCTAAGAAGGGATCTCAAAGAATGCTCTAACAATGATCTAGGAGAAAAGGTCAAGAAGCTGAATGAAGATAATGCATCTATGAAAGAAGTACTTGAAGAGTTTGATAATATAAGATGATCAATAATCAGGAAGTCTACAATGAACAGGTCAAGGAGAACCTTCAACTCAATGAGGAATTAAGGGAAGCCAATTTGGAAATCTTGGAGCTAAGGAATTGCAAAGAAAGATTGGAGTCTAAATTGAAAGAAGAAAAGAATCACATTGAAAAATTGCACACCAGTTCAGATTTGATAGAATCTTAGTTGTATGCAAGAAGAGCCAAAGGAGACACTAGCTGTATTGGATACAATGAAGCACAAAATCAGATTGACAACATGCGAGCAAGAAAGGAGACACAAAAAGACTCTACTGATGTTGAAAAGATTGAAGATCAAACCAAAGACAATGGTGGACCATCTAGGAATGAGTGCAAGCCTATAGAATGCACTTATTTTGCATGTAACAAGCATGGACATATTGCAAGGAACTATACAGAGGTAACACCTTTTAATGGTTACTGTTATTCATGCAATAAATTTGGTCATAGAGCTATGAATTGCAAGACTAGTAAGAAGAAAAGGATTCAACATGATCAAAGAAATTAGAATCAGACAAATGTAAGAAGTTCTCATAATGTTACATGTCAGGTATGTAACTATAATGGTCATTCTGTGAGACAATGTAAAATGGTGACTCATGTCAATGCACCAAGGAATATAAGGCCTCCAATCATTTGTCACTCTTGTAACAAGGCTGGACATATCTCAAAGTTCTGTAGGTCAAGGATGCAAGGTTAGGAAAGCCCTAAAAAGGTTGAAGAACTAGTATTGGATCCTAAAGGAAAATTCAAGTTTGTGAAATCCTCAGAGGATGCGAGCTTGATTTGGTCAGAAGGAAAGAAGGAAAAAGTTGATGAGAATTTATTGGATGCATCTGTAGTGGATGCACCCTCTACATCTGGATAAATGGCCCTCAGGGTCATAGGGGGAGATAATTTAGCTCTAGACCCCTGCGTGGCTGGTATACTCATCCTCAGAGTATGCACCTTTGGACTTAAGCTTTTGGAGTGTAAAGGAACCTTCGTGAAAGAGTGCACATGCTGATTGTTAGCAAAACTCAAGTTGGAAATTTTGAAGTGATGGCCTGGTTTACATGACAAGCATTAATGGTGGAATTCTCACTTTAAGTACACAAAAAGTTGTTCAATTACTCATTTCATTTGAATTTAGAGTGATTGAAGAGTAGAAAGAGACTTAGAAGTTGTTGTGAAGACTTGGAGATTGATCTATCAGTGTTTGTAGTGCACTTGGTCGGTTGCAGAAACCCTAGTTCATTGCGCCGATTCAGAAGCCTTCAGATTATCTCAGAGATCAGTTGGAAAGTGATCAACAAGTAAGTCATGGCCACTCCCATTTTTTATGATGTCACTGAGGAGAAGAGATATGTATTCAAGAAACATCCATTTAAGTCAACCCTAGATGATTTAGAGGGAGATTTCTCCCGCGTGCCTATGGGAGTCATGCATGTGGAAGACATTAGGGCATATATCTACTGCAAGAAAGAACTAGTTGGGTTGGATAGGTTAAGGGTGCACATGGATACCATGTTGAAACCAGACAAAAAATTAATGGATGAATATGCTAAATGGAATGATCACCCTATTGTTGAGTATGCTGCAGCATATGAATTCTATGAGACAAAATGGATAAAGATTTTATTGAGCCAAATTCATGATGATTTGTTTTGGATTGGTGATGCGCTAGTAAGAATCACTAGCGACTTGATATATGAGATGATAGGCCTTTCTAGGATAGGCATCGTCCTTCCTATGGGAAATGATATCAGAAAGATGGTTGAGAAAACATGTAATTCAAGGAGCGATAGGTGTGGAATGACAATTGAGCCTATTGAACAAGAAGACATCAAATTGATGTCTATGATACTAGGATATAGGTTTCATCACACTAGTAGGGTGAATAGTGTGTCTATAGGAACTATTCTAGAAGCCATCAGACTTGTGAAGGAAGATGGGGAGTTCAACTTGTGTGAGATCTTTCATGCATAGTGGATTGATAATGTCAAGGCTATCAAGCATGGCAAAGAAAAGATATTCAGGTTTGGGTCATTAATCATTTACATGTACCTTCATATAGTTGGGAGAGTATCATATTTTTATTTGGACAAATCCATTCCAACCATGCCATAGATATCCAACAAGGCATCCACTCAAAGCACATTATAGAGATTTTTCCACATTGGAATTTAAGACCTTCAGGGCTAAGATGCAAATGAGGTATAGGATTCCAGAGAGCATTGTGGAAAAGTACAAGGATTCAATATGTGTTATGGTTGAAACTGATACAACTTATTTGGAAGCTGTTGAGCCAAGAACTAAGTGGATTCATCCACTTGGGTATGAGGTAGAGGAACAAGTCCTTGAAGAATGTGTGCAAGTACTACTATCAGCCCCCAAACATCCTAATGAGCCTAGATGGGGAACATATGAGGAGAAGAAAAAAGAAGTAGATGCAAAGCTAAATAGTGAAACAACAAAAAGGAAGGTTGCTAAAGTCACATTAGAAATCTTGAGAGTACATGGTGTGTCTCAAGAAGACCTTGATAAAGAAAGGGATGAAAAGATTTCTTTGGAACTGAAGAGTGCAGATGTAGCTAAGGATGAATCACATGATCCTAAGATGAAGAAGGTGAAGATAGAGAAAACTGATGTATAGAAGGATATAACTGATGATACTTCTTCTGCACCCAAGGAAACCATTGACCTTACTACTCCTCTTGAATATAAGGAAATGCCAAAGAGGAAGAAAGAGGTTGGCACCAGTCATCCATCCTCGATAGTCACAAGGAATAGAAGGAACACCCAAGCACCTCCTAAAGTAAACTTCAAACCCAGGCTCAGTGTGCTAAGTACCAGAATAGTTGATGAGGGATGAATTGACCAAGTAGGGAAATTCTATGACAAGTATAATGAAATAGACAAATCTAAGATTCATGGTATGTTGGTCAAGCACATGCTAAAGTTCAAGAAAATGGTCTTGGAACTTAAAACAATGATTCCTGACAAAGTGTGGAATATCCTTGAATTCCAAAAGAGATAGGCCATTGAGGAAGATCAGCGGATAAGGGAAAAGATTCTTGATGATACCCTTCCTGTATGTGAGATAGAAGAGAAGAAATTGCTGTTAGATTTGGTGAAGCCTCACCTCAGAACAAAGACAAGAACTCTGAAAATAATGGATAAGAATTATGATTTAATTGCAAAGGAAATAGAGAAAGCCTTTGAGAAGGTATTTATGGATAGAAACATGTATCCACCTACTGCACCCATAGGTAATGTACCCACAATGGTTACCAAAGGGTCAGAGACCATCAAGGTATAACCTATAGGTCCTTAAGATTCAATGCCTGCAGTGGAAGTACAAACAGAGTTAGACAAATCTGTACCCATGTCAGAATCACTCAAGGTTAGCACCATTATCATTGATAATGTTGAGATAGCCATGGAGGCCACTGAAACTAAATTGGACAAGTTTGAGGAAGCTTTTGTGAGCACACAAGAAGCTGAAATTTTATGTAGCAACACACCTCCCAGTCAGCAAGAATAGGTATAGATTGAAAATGTAACAGATAAGGAAGAAGAAGATAAGATGGAAGAAAAAGAACAAGAGAAAGATGAAAATTCTATTGAACTAGCCAAGGTAAAACTAGAAGTGATGGATAGCACTCCCATCCTCCCTCCTCAGCATTGTTGTCAAGTTTGACACCTAACACATCTAGTTTGGATTCATGGAGAGAAGAAGACCTAATTAAGTTTAGCATCCTAGCCATGGAGAAGGAAAAGGAGAAACAAGTCATGATAAATCCTCTCCTTGTGGAATTTGTGAATGTTTTGAATAGTTTTTTTCCTGTAGACAAGAAAGTGTCTAAGATACACTCAGTTGATGATGTGAGTACAGTTATCTCACAATTCAAAAGTAATTTTTCAAGGCTTGAAGAATCTGCATCCAAAGTTACAGAAGAGAAGTACCTGAAGAAGAGATTGAATGAGTTAATGATGAAATTTTCACTAGATTTGAATTCACTCAAGATAGGACACACATCTTTAAAAGAATTTTCTGATCAAGGAAGGAAATTCATTACAGACTGCATGGATCAAGATAAGTTTACTGATGCCCATCTTAAGAAAATAAAAGAGGCACAAGCTATGATTTAACAAGTGAAGAGTTTAGTGATAGACACATCCACTAATGTGAACATGTGAAACAATGTCTACCAAGGTCAATTGGACAAAATTGAGAAGGCAGAGAAAGAGATGGAAAAGGTTAGGTCTAGACAGACTCAGTTGAGGAATTCTCTTGCACCCTCACTAGACATTCTCAATCAAAATATAAAGGAGATTGATGCCACCATGATAACCTATGATCAAGGTTGGAGTAAATATTTGAAGAAGATGGAGAAGATTCAGTATGATTCATGTGCCCATCTCTAGATAGTTAACTCTTTGATAACATTTTGGAAGAAGGAGATCTAGAACCTTAAGATAGCATATCCGAATGTTTTCCCTTAGTGAGTATGTGTAGATACTATTAGAAATAGGGAATACTTAGAGGGGGGGGGGGGTGTGAATCAATATTCTACAAACTTTATCTTTTTCCCAATTATGGATATAATAGATTATATTTATACATGCATAACATAAGAAGCTAAACAATATGCACAACAATAAAGAACTCATAACACATTATTTGTTCTCAAGGAAACCCTGGCCAAGGGAAAACCTCAGTGGGGATGGTACACACAAAGATACACTAATCAAAAGTATCTTGTTAAGGATATTGACCCTATTAGGAGTCTATTACAAGCATATACTGTAGTAGTCCTAATTAAGGGACTATAGGCCTTGTTAGAAGCCTCAACCCTGTTAGGAGTTGTAGTACAAAATGTGACTACCAGATGAGCCCACGGCCCAAACAAGTAATGTACAACATACACTAATTACAAAAATAGGTTAAGGTACATAACCTTATACTACTTGCATCAATATCTCTTTGCTGCTCTTTCACTAACACTATTACATATGCTTCATATACTTTGCGTCATATCACTTCACTATACATCAAATGTTCACTATATCTCCTACTTTAAAATTACAATTATATTTATACCAATAGCTTTATCCAAGAGTAAACATCTAGGATGTCATCCGTTTATATTGTTAAGCCATTATTTTGATAAACAAAATAATCCCTTAACTCTTTACTAGTTCTGTCTTCATATTCTATCCTGTCGGCTTTACACTGTCTTCAATAAAACTATCATAACTTCTTCCATACATTCTATACTAACTTGCGCTCTGATATGGGTCATCAATAGACATCATAGAGTCTATGTTCAAGTGAACAAGCACTAAAATTACTCTAGTCAACATCACAAACAAAAATTATGTCTAGGTTCACTGGTAAAACACTGTCTCATGACTTGACAAATTTGCAATGCACTCTGTCATACTTTCTCTCTAACTTGTGTGATATTCATGTGGATCATATGTTTCCATAATGAAAACATCTATGTAATCAAATCAGCCAAATTTCCAACAATCTCCCCCTTTGTTGTTGGTGGCAACATATGAGAAAATTGGCTAAGTGTACAACTCAAAATCTCAAAAAATTGTTCAAAATTAGGGCCATAGTATAAAATACATACTATCCTTATAACTCCTCAAAAAATATTATCTCTAATATAGTACTCCCCCTAAGAGTAACAATACTATGAATTTTCTTCTATATATCTCTTCCCCTTTGACAACAATGACAAAATAAGGTAGGGAGGGTTACAAAATTGTATCACAAAAGTTATACCTTAATTCATTTATTGCAAAGCTGATATGCTTGCAACACAATCTGAAAAGTCTATCTTCATGGCTTCTAACTCCTTCTCCCATGATTTCTTAATGGAATCTTCCACATTAAGTAGTGCGCTTAGTCCATAAGAAGCTATTTCACATGCTTGGAGGTTTTCAAAGTTAAACTTCTAAAAAGATGTCTTAGTTGATAGACATTCTTCCAACTGTTCTTCAATAATGCTCAACTTCATAGAAGCATGCTCTCTCAAAAGAGTGTATCTTCTCAATTTCCTATCTCTCTCATCTCGCACAACTCTGATTTCATCATAAAGTTTCCTAACTTTCTTCTCAACATCACATACCTTCACATTGGGGCTAGACAGAAGGTTTGTTTCATTCAAAAAAATTTCTTCCTTCAACTTTATCTTCTGATCTTTCTTAGTTGTCAAACTCTCTGATTTTGTACACTATATGTACAAAGATTTGTCTATTTCCAAATGCTTCCTCAAATCCTTGATATAGATATCAAGAGTGTTGATATCATTTCTGATATTCTGACTGATGTTCAAAAGCATTCCAGCCTCATAGGCTGCTTGTGCTTTCACTTTTACAATATCAGATAGGTTTGTGAACTCATTATCAAAGGTTCTCATTGCCTTCTTTTCTTTCTCCATAGGGTCTACTTCTACAATTTTTGTAGTTACAATGCTTTGTAATTTCTCAGTTAGTTCCTTTAGACACCCTTCAAGACTCTTCACCTTCTTATTCTTACCAATGATTTTAATCAAGGATGTGATCAATTCTAACTAATCATCATCATCTACTTCTTTTCCCAAATGCTCAACCATAGATCCAATTTGAGTCTTCTTTCCAGTCTCAGGAGTAAGATTGATATCTTCTTTGGTGGGAATGGGAACTTGTTCCTCTGTTACTGGTGGTTCCACAACTATAGTTTTTGTCATCTCTTCTTCTTTTGTAGCTTCCTATTCTTCAAAAGCCAAATTGTCAACAATGTTCTCCAAATTCTTGAATACATTTTCATCAGTATCCAAAGTGATCTTTGTACCTTCTACATTCGTTATTTCATCTTCAATATTAATAGCTTGAGAACAGGGAATGTTCTCTTGTAGTTTCTCACCTACTTGTTCTGCTGCAGCTGATGATTCTCCAACATATTCTGCCATGACCTTGATAATAGCATATTCTATCTTAGAATTTATTTCTTCATACCTGCCTCCCATAATCTGAATTTTTCTCCTTGTGGTTCTCAGATGGGTGCTTAGGGCTTTCATGATATGATTGAAATGAGTTTCATCTCTTATTTCACAAAGCTTCCTCACAAGCTTTTCTCTAATAGCTACCTCTTCCTCTGATGCTCTCTTCTTCCTATTTAGAAGTTTTTTATATAGATCATCAGGTATCTATCCCTGAATAGTATCAAACTTCTTGCCAGTCAAAATCATATGCTTCACAACTGCATTCTCCAAATTAATTCTGTCAGTATAATCATAAAGATCATAATATTTGTTCATTCTTGCAAAGTCACCATTCTCAATAATCTTCTCATTAAGCTTTTCAACTTTTAGTTTCCAAGCTTTCTTCTTAGCAGTGACATCATCTTTAACTTCTGCAATCTTTCTTGGAATTGGTTGCACTAGAGTTTTATGTCTCTTTCCTGGTCTAGTATCACTTTCCTTAACTCTTTTGCTAGGTGTGGAGGAAGTGGATGTAGTAGACATCTTTGCTTCTATTTCCTTCTCAGGTACTTCCACTTTCACCTTTACTTGTGGTTCTTCCTGTTGCACTACAATTGATGATAAAGGAGGGATAGACAAAACTTCTTTTTGTCCACTCTCTCTGATTGTTAATGCTGTCTGCTTTGCTACCAAAAACTCTCACTCTGTCAATCCTATATCTTTTAGGATTTTCTTTATAGTGCTCTCCACTCTCTTCTTAGACTGCTTCTCTTCAATTAGAATCTTTGCAGAGTTGAAGTTCTCCTCAAAGGTTCCAAACCTATTGCATTGAGTGTCCAATTTACACTTAAGTAATCTGCTAACATACTCTTCAGTCTCTACCTCAGATATTTCATAGCCAAGAGGGTCTATGAACTCTATTCTAGGCTCTACTACTTCAATATAGGTAAAGTCAATATCCACCATAAAACATATATCATCTTTATATTTTTCAACAAGAGACTTAGGGATCCTTAATCTGCTAGACACAATATTTTGAAATGTCTTAATAACAAGTACCACACTCTCATTTACACTGTCAATAACATGTCTTCTATATATTAGGTTGATCCTTTCCATTTTAGTTTGTCCATCATTCCAGTCATTTCCTATGGTGTAAGGAAATCTCCTCAAAAGATGAAACAACATATATGTGATTAGGGATGAGAACATAAACTATGTATACTTAGTTTTCTTGATCTTCTCCAAGTTCTCAAATAATTGAATTCTTAGAATTTCACACATATCAACTGGTACCCTATCAACACACATTAGATAGGCTGCATGTACCATTCCATCTCTCATGTCATCCTCTCTTGAATTTGTGCAAAATTAGTAGTTAGGATCTTGCATAAGTATCTCACATCATCTTGTTTGATCTTACTAATCACAATTCCTCTACCATTATAGGATGAGTTTGTGTTGTCAATGACTATTTTCCTCATTTTTTTCTCATTAAAAGGAATAGTTCCATTTTTAGATAATCCATTAAATTCATGAATCAAATCTATTGTAATAGCTATCACTCTATCTTCTAGCCAAAAATTTCCATTATGAATTCTACTCAAGATAACCTTAGTGCATTCTTCATTATCAAATTCATACTATAATCCATACTTAACAATTTCATTATGTTCCAAATATTCAAAACCTTGTTTCAATGTCATATCCTGATTATAAATCTTTTGATATTCATTTGTGAAATCAATATCATTCACTATCTCTAGTTTGCATCCAAGATAACTTCTAACATTCTCCAAATGTAAAACTCCATTTGGTACGAATGATAATGCAAACCTAGGGTTATCTTCCAAGGGTTCTACTAATTCCCTTTTCATTTTAGGTCTATTCTTATCTCTGACATTCTGTATTAAGGAAACATCTATGATTTCTTCAAATTCCTTTACTGATTCAAAGATTTGTCAAGTAAAATACCTTAATTTTGTGATTTTAGGGCTTGCGTAGATTCGACACAAAATTCTTCTCCAAATCCTTGAAAAATGCTTTCAATCACTGCTCTTTGATCTCCTTGACACTTGAATTTACTTTGATGATCAAATAATACCGATCATAACCTTTTATTAATTCAATCTCACTTAGATCTAACATCGCATTCAATTCTTTTGCCGCTTCTTTCCAAAAAGTTGTCTCTGCTAACCTGCAAAACTTAAAACTTCTTGCGATCTTGCAAAACATAATATTTTTCTTTGTGCTCTTAACCATATCATTAGAACATCATAAAATACCTTGCATTAACTGCACAAGACTCAGTTCATCATATATCTACTTCTATACTAAATCTAAGTTCCTATTCTACTATAATTTACATAAATTAAGTACTTTGAGATAGGTCAGGTAAAGATTCATTCTTACCTTTCAATACTTCACCTTCCTGATTACCTTCAATGTTGAATATGTCTCCTTGATCTATGCTTTTGATAAACTTCACTTCATCTGAATTACTACAACATCCTTTTTGACTGTTACTTGTATCTTCATTTCTTCTTGCATGATTTCTAGGGTTAGGATTATGATAAAATACTCTATTGTTGATTCTACAAAACCTTTTTGTATGTCCAATCTTGTTGCATATCTGACAAACAATTCCATTGTTTCCATATCTTGGTCCAGGTTGATTGATTTGTGATCTGTAGTTTCTAGCAATGTGTCCAACCTTGTTGCATCTATAACATACTACTCCATTTCTTCTGTTCATATCTTCAGTAGCTTTCTTACCTACATTGTTAGTATTCCTAAACATTCTACTACCATCATTATTCTCAATAAATTTAGGTTTCTTACATTCAATAGCTCTATGTCCAAAACCATGACAATTGTAACAATAACCATTAAGAGGTTTAAATTTCTTACCTATGCAATCTCTCTTCATATGACCAATAGTATTACAAGCAAAACATCTACCATTGAATTTTCTTTGCATACCTTTGGGTGATTCCTCTTGCTTTGGTGATTCTTCTTCTTTAGGTGTATCTTGAGATTTGTTGATCTCATCAAGCTTCTTCTCATCTATGCTTTCAAATATCTTCAGATCTGGTTCTTTGCTTTCATCATTTTCTTTAAAAGTGTTGAATCAAAGACCATTCTTATCATAGAATGGTTTCTAATAAGATATTTGTTCATCAATCTTCTCACTAGTTGAATATAGCCTTTCAAGTTGTTGTTTGGATTGAGTCAATTCACCTTTCACAATCTTATTGTATTTCTCAAGTTCATCATATTGCAAATTGATTTTCTCAAGTTCAGATGTTACTTTAGAAAGTTTAGATTTTAGTCCTTCATTTTTAGTCTTTAGAATTTCATTCTCAGATTTTAGATTTGCTCCATTCTTGCCATTTCCATCTTTCAAGCTATGCTTCAAATATTCTATCTTCAGTTCATGCTTAAGGATTTCATTTTTTTTTTCCACATTGTCATCACAATCTTCAATAAAAACTTCGGATTCCTTTTCAGATCTTAGATCTTCCAATTTGTTTTTCAGTTTCTCAATGAGGTTCTTTGCATCATCATACTTTCTTTTCAAAGTATCTTTTTCAATAGTAAGCAAGTAAATTTGTTCAAGAGCTTCTTCAAGATTCTTCTATAGTTGATCCATATCCATAGAGATCTTACTCAAGCTGCTAGGCTTTCCTTGAATGATTCTTTTTTGAGTAACTAAGCTCTGATACCAATTGTTAGAAATAGGAAATACTAAGAGGGGGGGGGGTGAATCAATATTCTACAAACTTTATCTTTTGCCCAATTATGGATATAATAGATTATCTTTATACATGCAAAACATAAGAAGCTAAACAATATGCACAACAATAAAGAACTCATAACACATTATTTGTTCTCAAGGAAACCCTGGCAAAGGGAAAACCTTGGTGGGGATGGTACCCATAAAGATCCACTAATCAAAAGTATCCTGTTAACAATATTGACCTTATTAGGAGTCTATTACAAGCATATACTATATCAGTCCTGATTAAGGGACTATAGGCCTTGTTAGAAGCCTCAACCCTGTTAGGAGTTGTAGTACAAAATGTGATTACCAGATGAGCCCACTGCCCAAACAAGTAATGTACAACATAAATTGATTACAAAAATATGTTAAGGTACATAACCTTATACTTCTTGCATCAATATCTCTTTCCTACTCTTTCACTATCGCTATTAGATATGCTTCATATACTTTGCATCATATCACTTCACTATATATCAAATGTTCACTATATATCCTACTTTATAATTACAATTATATTTATACCAATAGCTTTATCCAAGAGTAAAAATATAGGATGTTGTCCCTTTATATTATTAAGTCATTATTTTGATAAACAAAATAATCCCCTAACTCTTTACTAGTTCTGTCTTCATATTCTGTCCTGTCGGCTTTACACTGTCTTCAGTAAAATTGTCATAACTTCTTCCGTACATGCCATACTGACTTGCACTCTAAGATGGGTGATCAATAGACATCATAGAGTCTATTTTCAAGTGTGCAAGCACTGAACTTACTCCAGTCAATTTCACAAACAAAAACTATGTCTAGGTTCACTGGTAAAACACTGTCTCACACTTAGACAAAATTGCAATGCACTCTGTCATACTTGCTCTCTAACCTATGCGATCTTCATGTGGATCATATGTTGCCATAATGAAAACATCTATGTAATAAACTCAGCCAAATTTCTAGTAGATACAATTTTTTTGGTACACCTTTTTCATTAATGTCAAAGGAGGAGTTGTGTATAGAATATGGAGTATAATATGTATAGGGAGATATAAGATTATGTATAAGAAATGTATAGAAGACAAAAAATTTTGTGTTAAGGGACAGTTAGCAACTTGGCCATATTCCTTTGTTGCCATCAATGACAAAGGGGGAGATTGTTGGAAAGTTGTCTATACTGAGGTATATGACTTGATATAGTGTTGTCATTATAGAAACAAAGTCATATAGCAATTTGGAGTCAGCGCACTTGATGTAAAGATCAAAATTCGGTTAAGTGTTAAAGACTGGATAGTGTACAAAGTTCCTACAACTTAGAGAATTAGTGCATGTGTGTATGGATGAATTATGGTATGTTCCCTGGAATTTAAGTTTGTTAGACTATACTTATGCTTATTCTATGAGTGCATAAGCATATATGCAAGGATGTGAAAGTTACAGTCAGTTGAAGTTACACAGCTAGTGTCTGCCAGTAGAGAACAGAGCACGGAGCCAACAGTTAGTATTTTGGTTTGCAATTATAATGTAATGTTATAAAGGCTATGCACCCATTGTATTTAGGTTTTTGACATGTTTATATGTTTAATTGTAAGCATGCTTAAGCCAATTCATTTGGAAGCATTGTTTGTAATTAGTTATAGGGCCAACCTAGTTGTTTATTTTGTATGAGCGTATAAATATAAGATGCTCCCATTGTATTCAGCATGGAAGTTGATAGAGAGTTGTGATAAGAAGATTAGAAGTATGTGAAGATAGAAAAATATGTATTAGACCTTTGCAAGAGGTCAAAGCATCAGTGCATTAAAGGAACTGATCTAACAAGCAGTGTCACAGTGATAGTTCACCTAGCAGATATAGTGTGTATCAGAGATTAGAAGGTTGTAGCCTTCACCATTTGAGCAATGAGCTCTAGGATAGTGAGTCCACTCCCCTAACAAAGATTATTCTAGAAGTCTCCTAACAGGGTCTGACCCTTAATGAGGTCTACCAGGTACATAAAGTATTGTAAACCTACTCCTAACAGGGTAAAGGATCTTCTAACAAGGATCACAAAACACTAGTGTAGAATATTAGTGGGTGTCAATTCCCACCAAGGTTTTTACCTATTTGGGTTTCCCTGTAACATATTGGTGTCATGTGTTGATTTCATTTTTCATGTTTATGTGAATGTTTAATTCAATACTTAAGCATTTAAAGTTCAGTATAAAGATTAAAGTGAAGAATTAAAATATAGTGAACATTGATTCACCTCCCCTCTCTCAATGTTCCCATTCCTAACAAGAATATTTTATCCCAAT
This sequence comes from Chamaecyparis obtusa, assembly GCA_027943335.1. Taxonomy (NCBI): domain Eukaryota; kingdom Viridiplantae; phylum Streptophyta; class Pinopsida; order Cupressales; family Cupressaceae; genus Chamaecyparis; species Chamaecyparis obtusa. The sequence continues at coordinate 598,147 of BSBK01005380.1, forward strand.
TAATCAAATCCATTTTTTTGTTATTTGAGACTCTTTTCCAAAAAAAATTATTTGTTTTTTCTCTAACTTATGTTTGGCTCCTTGAGTAACAGGTATACATGACATTGGGCAAGTGAGGATAGTTGATAGGACCAATTTAAACATAGTCTCTACCAACATTAGTTAACTAGTTCCCTTTCCACGAATCTATTTTCTAATCCAACTTATCGGTAATGGGTTACCATAATTTATTTTCCCTTGTTCCTTTGTTAATAGGTATACCCAATAATTGCAAGGAAATTTACCTTTCCTGAAACCTACTATTTAGAAAATTTCATCTTCCCTTCATTGTTTAGTAAGAATGTTTCAGATTTACTAGCATTGACACTTTTACTAGGTGCTCTCATGTACACATTTAATATCTCTTTATTATTATAATAACTGAGAGGGGGCTAAATCAGTTATCCACAGTCCCAATTCCAAAATGTATACCTTTAAATAATTTAAACAAACTTCTGTAGCTCGATAACATAAAATAGTAAACTGTGTGTGCTTTTACTGATTACTAGTTATTAACTTATAGTGATTACTGATCAAATCAAATATACATGATGTAAAATATGATAACCAAGAATCATCACAATCAACACTTAACATAAGAGATTTAACGTGGAAACCCTATAAAGGGAAAAACCACCTGGGATCGACAACCCAAAATATTGTTCACTCTTTTGAAGTGAGCTTGCTAAAGAGCCAACCCTGTTAAAGGTTACAAAAGACACTGTAAGGTGTGACCTTGTTAGAGGATTTAACACTAACAGTTATCGTCCAACCATCATTCACTATGGGGTTGATAGGATAACAATGTACATTCAATGAATGACATATAAGACTTTCAAGTCTACTTGATTAAGAGATTTATCTATTTACAATGGTTAAACTATAACAGTAGGTGATCTGATTACAATACAAATTCTTTTGCAGATTTTCAAATCTATACTAAGCTCATTCAAATCCTCTGATCAATATATCAATTTTGTTCAACAATATTCAGTAACTTGTTGTCTCTTGGTTATAGCTTCTTGACGCTTGGTAATCTCTACAGTTCGGTTCTCCTTTAACCAGTCTGATCAAGCATGCATGAAGCTATGTTCATGTGATATCTCTGTTGTATTCTTTTCTTCCAACATCTGTAAATAATGAAATCACTCTCTTCAATAGACAAGTAAACCATTTTATTTACATCCATCAGATTTTGCCACTTAATCTCCTTCGTTGATTTTTCCTCTTAAACCTTCCTCAACTGATGTGTCAGTAACACATTTTTTTTTCCATCCTTTAGATCTTCTTCAAATTTTTTTAGTCGTAGATCTTTGTAACAAACATTATCTTCAACCTGATTTTGAGGTTCTAGCTCATCAATTTCTGTCAGCTAAACTTATCATTCATATCCTTTCTTCATGTTTGATTGATTAAGAAATGTGTCAGTGAAAACAAGTTCAGTTATTACTGTCTCTCGGTATACACTACACTAGCTTGGTGTATACTAGAATGCTTCTTTAACTGACCACACTGCTTTGTGCATTATAGCTCTTTTCTTCATCATAGATGAATGCAACATAATTAAGTCAATAACATATGGTCATAGACTCATCAATAAGTTACCCAAAGTATTCCTTATCCTCATTTATCATATCCATCTTCCTCATCTAGATATATATGTTCTTCATCTCTCTTTTCCTTTCTATAGATGTTTAGGTATTTGTAACTTATAAGATAAGTATTTTCAAGACTAGTTGACATTAATGACAACATATTACTGATTTAATCATCTTACATATCTAATGAACAACTCAGTGATCTCTAATCACTAATCTTCAAGTCATTCAAATTATTCAAATTAGTTGTAGTTCATCAATTTCTCCCTTTGGCATTGATGGAAACACAAGCAATATGAAATATGTCATACACATACCAAACATGTATTCTACAACTATACAAACAAATGTTGTAACTTGGTAAGCTATCCCTAGCTTGATTTTAATGTTTTTAATTACTACGTTACATGACAACATTATTTGTGCAGACATTCTTCTGTAGATTTGATCTTTTTAGCTCCTTCTCAGATTGCTTTTGTTCTCAGCAACAAGTCTTCAATGCTCTCCCTAAATTCTTCAGTTTATCTCTCCCTTAGATAGATGTATCATGATCTTGGTCCATAAGATCTCTCTCCCTTTTGACATTCCAGAACTCTCTCCTATTTTCTTCCTTGTTCCATATTGAGATCTCTCTCACTTTATTTTTTAAATATTTAATTGAATTTCTCTCCCTTTGACAATAATGCTAAAGAACAATATAAAACATATAGCTCTATAGCAGCCAAGTAACTCACTCTTGTTCGGTGGATACTATGTATCTCTGTATACTATTATGAAAATCTATTCCAATTTATCAAACCTTTAAGAACCTTAGACAGAATCCAAAGTGTGAACTATGCTCCACCAACATGAATGATCTTTTGATAAGATTAGGCTGATGCAACCTCTAGATCACATTACTGACCAGTAGAAAGGGGACGGACCCCAAGTCTAGTCCTCAAATATTCAAAAGTTTCCTTCGGTAGAAGCTTTGTGAAAATATCAGCAAGTTGTTCTTTTGATGTAACATACTCCAATCTGACTTGCTTCTCCTATACTTGTTCTCTTAAGTAGTGATACTTGATAGATATGTGCTTTATTTTTTAGTGCATCACTAGATTCTTGGAAATATTAATTGCACTAGTGTTGTCACAATATATAATCACCGGCTCAGTGATTACCTCATTCATACCTTCCAACACTTGCTTGATGTAAGAAATATTTGAACATTTTGTAGCAACAACAAAATACTCTTCTTTGGTAGTGAACTAAGAAGTACAAGGTTATTTCTTACTTGTCCACATAACAAGTCTTTCACCAAAGAAAAATTCTCCTTTGGTTGTACTTTTTGTGTCATCTATATTTCCAACCCAATCTACGTTAGTGTAGACTTTGAGTTCATATTTGCCTTCCTTTGGATACCATAAACCATAATCCTCTTTTTTCTTCAGGTATCTCAAGATTCTCTTTGTAGAAACCATGTGTGACTCCCTAGGATTTGCAGAAAATCTAGCAGCTATACCAACATGTGCTATATCTGGTCTACTATGCACTACATACATCAACTTACCAATCATGGATCAATACAATTTCTAGTTTACCTCTGTAGTTTCATCAACTTTGGTCATTTTGTAGCCTATGACCATCAGTGTTCCAACTAGTTTAGTATCTTCCATGCCAAATGTTTTCAATACTTCCTTTATGTACTTGGATTGTGTGATGAATATTCCATCATTCTGCCGAATAACTTGTAAGCCTAGAAAGAACTTAATCTCTCCAAACATTGACATTTCGAATCCATTTCTCATCTCATCAAAAAATAATTTACAGATATGATCTTGTCCTCCAAACATTATGTCATCTACAAATATTTCAGCAATGAAGATAGTATCATCTGAATTTCCTTTCATATACAGATTGCTATTCTCACTAGTTATAACAAAACCAATACTCAACAAATAATTATGCAGCCTTTCATACCAGGATCTCGGTGCTTTCTTTAAACTATATAAAGCTTTATGTAATCTGCATACCATGTCTTTCTTGTCTAGATCAACAAACCCTTCTGGTTGTTCTATGTATACTTCTTCTTCTAGTATCCCATTTAGAAAAGAAGACTTAACATCCATTTGATAGACTTTAAACTTTTTGTGTGTAGCATATGCAAGTAAAATTTAGACTCCTAATCTAGCAATAGGTGCAAAAGTTTCACCATAATCTATTCCTTCCTCCTATGCATATCCCTTGCATACTAGTCTAGCTTTGTTCCTTGTAACCTCTCCATTCTCATTACGTTTATTTCTAAAAATCCATTTAGTAATGATAACATTCTTATCTTTTGGCCTAGGTAATAAAGTCCATGTCTTGTTTTTCTCTATCTGTTCTATCTCTTCTTTCATTGTGTTTATCCATTCATCATTTTCCATTGTAACATTTACATTTTTTGGTTCAAAGTCACAAACTAAGCATGTACCTTATCTCAACTTACTTCTTGTCATCATGCAAGCTTGTCTATCTCCAATGATTTTGTTCTTAGGATGATGTCTTCTAACAAATCTTGCCATCACTTGGTCTCTTCTTTGTTGTTCATTTTGTGCAGGTTCATTTCCTTGATCAGTAGGTCCTTCTTGCTCGTCAGTTTCTCTTTCATGTTCCTTGGTGTTTCTTTCCATCTGACTGGTTGACATAGTCTGTGGCTTTGATAGATACTTTGGTTGTTCAATGTAAGTGAATCTACCATAGTCTTCCAACTCCTTTGTGCTTTCTTCTGCATTATTATCATCAAACTCATCAACCCTGACATTAGCACTTTCAATCATTTTATTAGTAACTTTATTTAGACACTTATATGCTTTGATTTTAGTGGAATATCCAAGAAATGTCCCTTCATCACCTTTTGAGTAAAACTTTCCATTTCTATCATCTTTTAGAATAAAGCATTTACTTCCAAAAATTCTAAAGTAACTTACACTAGGTTTGTGGCTAAACCATAACTCATAGGGTGTTTTTTTAGTGTCCTTCAATTGTACTTAGTTCCAAACATAAATAGATGTGCTAATTGCCTCTCTCCAATATGTCTAAGCTACATTATTTTCTACCATTAGTGTCCTTGTGCAATCAACAATTGATCTATTCCTCCTTTTAGCAATCCCATTCTGCTGAGGTGTTCTTGATGCAGAGACCTGTCTTTTTATACCATGCTCATTACAATAGTTAGTAAATTCATTAGAAATAAATTCACCACCTCTGTCAGATCTCAAGCATTTCAGTTCCTTACCAGTTTTTTTCTCTACTTTTGTTTTATACCATTTGAACATCTTAAATGCCTTTGATTTTTCTTTTAAGAACATGATAGTCATTAATCTAGTGTAATCATCAACAAAAAGAATGAAATATCTATCTCCACAGTAACTCTAAGTTCTCATGGGACCACATAGGTTAGTGTGAATTAACTCCAGTATTTTCTTTGTTGAATAATCTTTGCTTTTGAAACTAGATTTTGTCATTTTACCTTTTTGACATTCATGACACATAACATGATCAGGCTTTGTTAAGTTAGAAAGACCTCTAACCTTTTTCTTTTTATTGATCTTAATCATGTTATCAAAATTCACATGACATAACCTTTTATGCCACAACCATGCATCCTCATTTTTCATCATTAAACAAGAAGACTCAACATTTTCAAGATAAAATAAGTTACCTTTCGATTGTGCTCATGTTCCAACAAGTTTTCCACCATCATTAAATATTTTTACCTTCTTGCTCTCAAAAGATACTCGGTGACCTGAATTGTTCAGTTGTGCCACACTTAACAAATTATATTTTAGTCCTTCTACCCAATAAGCATTATCACATTTGATTTTATCATTTATCAACAAGGATCCTTTTCCTCTAACCATACAAGGTGTATCATTACCCATTTTTAAAGATCCTTCATTATATTGCTCAAGATGATCAAATTTTTCTTCATCACTAGTCATGTGATGTGTACATCCACTATCAATGATCCACGTATCATTTTTATTAACTTTAGAAATTAGTGTTGTTTCTACATACCTTTCTTCTTCCTTAGAATCATCCTTCATCGCAACAAATACTACTTCACAGTCATCATCTGAATCAGTGACAGTATCATTTTGTTAAGCAATATAACATACCTTTTTACCTTTATCATTGTTTTCTCAGTTGTCTCTATTGTAGTGTTGATAACTTCTATTGTTTCTTCTCCCATAGCTTCCTTCACCAGATAGGTCTTTGTTTATGTCATCTTCTTTCCTATTTGGGCATCTGGTAGCACTATGACCAACTTCTTTGTAGTTAAAACATGATAAAGGTCATTTACCCTTATATCTACCTTAACCTTTAGGTAATATCCTATCCATAAGAGCTTCAAGTTCATCAAGCTCATCATCAGTATTACTATCATTATCATCATGTCTACTGCTAGACTTATTGATCTTCAGAGAAGATATAAAATTAGATTAAACAGTCAGTACAACACTATTATCATAGTTGTTAAGCTAAAAAGTTGCCAGCTTACCAATTAGATTATCAAGAGTAAGAGTATTACTAGGTACAGACCTCATTTCATGTATTGTAGATATTCTAATTGCATAAACTGGTAATAAGGTTCGAAATTTTTTTCTTACCACTGTATCTTCTTCAATAACACCACCAGATCCTCTAATAGCATTAATTACCTCCTTTATTCAATTTGTATACTGCACTATGTTTTCACCTTCTTTCATCTTCATATCATTGAATCTTCCTCTTAAACTTTCAGCCCTGGCTCTTTTCACATTTGCATGTCCATTAAAACATGAGCAAGTTTATTCCAGATTTCCTTAGAAGCAAAGAAATATTTGACATCTTCAAATTCAGCATCTGTCAGAGCAACAACAATCTCCATCATAGTGAAATTATGCTTATGTCTATATCTTAATTGATTAAGAGTTAAAGGTCCATTGGGTGGTGCTAGGTAGCCATTCTCCAATAGAGTGAGGGAAAAATTCCCAATTCCAGATATATGCAGCTTCATCGGCTTTGCCATATTGTAAAATTATCCTTGTTCAGCTTTGGCACTTCCCTCTTAAACATTTTGTGATCTTTGTGATGAAGTCCTTAAAAATATGTTCCAAGAAACCAATATACTCTAATACCAATTGTTCGAATAGCTGAGAGGGGGGTGAATCAGTTATCCATAGTCCCAATTCCAAAATGTATACCTTTAAACAATTTAAAGAAACTTCTACAGTTCGGTAACATAAAATAGTAAATTGTCTGTGCTTTTACTGATTATCAGTTAATAAATTATACTAATTACTGATCAAATTAAATATGCAACATGTAAAATATGATAACCAACAATCATCACAATCAACACATAACACAAGAGATTTAACATGGAAACCCTATAAAGGGAAAAACCACCTGGGACCGACAACCCAAAATATTGTTCACTCTTCTGAAGTGAGTTCGGTGAAGAGCCAACCCTATTAAAGGTTACAAAACACACTATAAGGTGTGACCTTGGTAGAGGATTTAACACTAACAGTTATTGTCCAACCAACATTCACTATGGGGTTGACAAGATAACAATGTACATTCTATGAATGACATACAAGACTTTCAAGTTCACTCGGTTAAGAGATTTATCTATTTACAATGGTTAAACTGTAACAGTAGGTGATATGATTACAATACAACTTCTTTTGAAGATGTTTAGATCTATGCTAAGCTCATTCAAATCCTTTGATCAATATATCAATTCTATTCAATAATATTCAGTAACTTACTATCTCTCAATTATAGTTTTTGACACTCGGTAATCTCTACAGTTCGGTTCTCCTTTAACTAGTCTCATCAGGCATGCATGAATTTGTGTTCATGTGATATCTCTATAGTATTCTTTTCTTTTGGCATCCATAAATAATGAAATCACTATCTCTTAAATAAATAATTAAACTATTTTATTTACATCCATCAGATTTTGATGCTTAATCTCCTTCATTGATTTTTTCGCTTAAACCTTCCTCGGCTGATGTGTCTCTAACACATTTTTTTTCCATCCTTTACATCTTCTTCAAATTTTGTTAGCCATAGATCTTTGTAATAAACATTATCTTTAACCTAATTTTAAGGTTCCAGCTCATCAATTTCTATTAGCTAAACTTATCATTTGGTTAGTTTCTTCATGTTCGGTTGATAAAGAAATGTGTTGGTGCAAACAAGCTTGGTTAGTATTGTCACTCAGTATACACTACACTAGCTTGGTGTATACTGGAATGCTTCTTTAACCGACCACACTGCTTTGTGCATTTTAGCTCTTTTCTTCATCATAGATGAATGCAACATAGTTAAGTCAATAACATACAGTCATAGACTCATCAATAAGTTACCCAAAGTAATCCTTATCCTCATCTGTCATATCCATCTTCTTCATGTAGATATATTTTTTCTTCATCTTTCTTCTCCTTTCTACAGATGTTAGGTATTTGTAACTTACAAGATAAGTACTGTCAAGACTAGTTGACATCAATAACAACATATTACAAATTTAGTCATCTTACATATCTAATCAGCAACTTGGTGATCTCTAATCACTGATCTTCAAGTCATTCAGATTATTCAAATCAGTTATAGTTCATCATTTATAACATCTAGCTTCAAACTTATCAGTTTAACCATAGAAAAAAGTATCATCAACAAATTGCTAATGTGGAATATTGGGAATACATTTCGTAACCTTGATACCAGCAATATGTCTTATCTTATATTCCTTTCCTACAACCCTCCCCAATGATTTGGCCATAATTACAAAGAGGAAAGGAGATATGGGGTCACCTTGTCTTAAACCCTGACATATATCAAAGAATCCTTGAGGTGTGGACCATTAAATAATAGTGAGATTTTAGAGATAGGGATATAGCTAAAAATAAGATGGATCGATTGTTTAGAGAATCCAATTGCTTCAAGGCAGTTTCATAAGAACCTCCAATCCACTTTATCATATGAATTTTGAATATCTAATTTAATCAACATGCTTGGTTCATTGCTATATTGAACAAAATGAATAATTTCTTGTATTAAATTATAATTACATCAAAGATGGATCTATCTAGAACAAAACTGGTTTGTTCTTCTAAAATAATTTTGGGCAATATTGTTTTTAGGCTATTATCCAGTGCATTGGACATGACCTTAAAAACTATGTTACACAAGAATATTGGTTTGAAGTTTCCTAATTATTCAGTATTATCTTTCTTAGGGATAAGTGCTAAAATGTATTATTTATCTCTTTTAATAGCCTTCTCAATTTTCTAGTGTTCCTAAATTCTTCCCACAATTCTACTAAAACAATGCCATCATTTTGAAAGAAACGAGCCTAAAATCCGTTAGGTCTTGGTGCTTTATCGAAATGCATTTGGAATAGGCCAATTTTAATCTCTTCTAAATAGAATCTTCTAGTAAGTAAATTATTATCCTCATTTGTTATAAGTTTAGGGATATTGGCAACTAGTTTTGTTTGTGCATCTAGATCTAAGGATTCCCAGTTATTTAAAGTGTTATAAAAATCTTCAAATTCCTTTCTGCTAAGAATTGTGGATTATCTTTAGTTTCTCCTCTTGAATTTTTAATATTTAATATTGTATTTCCATTTCTATTTTTTGAGTTGTTATGGAAAAAAAATGTATTCTTATCACCTTCAGATATCTAGGTTTCATTGGGTTTTTGTTTCCAGTATATTTCTGTTAGAATAATTGAGCGGGGGGTGAATCAGTTATTCCTGTAGCTCAGAAATGTATAAACTTAATCTATCTCTGTGCTTTTATCGATTACTAGTTAAATATCCAAATTTAATTACCGACTAGATCAATTATGCAGCATGTAAAGTATGATAGAAAAAAAATTCATAACAGAAAACACATAACACAATGATTTAATGTGGAAACCCTGTTAAGGGAAAAACCACCTTCGACTAGTAACCTAGAAATTTCACTCTTCTGAAGTGAGCTCGGTGAAGAGCCAACCCTGTTAAGGTTACAAACACACTGTTAGGTGTGATCTTGTTAGAGGATTTAACACTAACTGTTAAATTTTGACCAACATTCACTATGGGGTCAATAAGATAACAATGTACATTCTTTGAATGACATAGGGGTAGAATAAAAGTCTGTTAGGTCCACTCGGTTAAGAGATTTTCTGAATCAATAATTAAACTGATACAATATGATTTGATTCAAATACAACTATACTATAGATATTTAGATCTATGCTAAGCCCATACATATCCTCTGATCAATAATCAAATTCACTTCTTCAACATTCATCAACTTACTGTCACTTGGTAAAGTGTTCTTTAACACTCAGTTAACTCTGCAGTTTGGTTTTTTCAGTAACGAGTTTGATCAGGAATGCATGAATAGTCTTCACATGATATCTCTGCAGTCTTCTTTTTTTGACATAGTTTCAACAATGAAACTCATATCTCCTAAATAGATAGGTAAACCATTTTCTTCTCAACCATCAGATTTTGCCCCTTAATCTCCTTCATCCATTTTACCTCTTATACCTTCCTTGGCAGATGTTTCATTAACACATTTCAATCTCATTCTTTAGATCTTATTCTAATTATGTTAGTTGTGGATCTCATAACAAACTTCATCCTTAGTCTTGAAATCATAACAATATCAATCTCATCATATTCAGTCGGCTAACCTTAGTATTTAATATTTTCATCCATCCTTAGTTTACAAAGAAATGCATCGGTGATAACTAGTTAAACTAGCTTGGTTGATATTGTATGTTGGTATACACAACACTGACTCGGTGTATACATAAATCTTCAATTACTGACCACATTGTCTTATCCAATTTTGAATCTCTTCTTCAAGATAGATTAATGCAACATAATAAAGTCAACAATATATAGTGATAGCCTCCTCAAATAAATTACCAATTTTTACCTTTTCTTTCTCTTCATATCCATCTTTTTCTTCATGTAGATAACTTTGTTCTTCATCTTTTCTTCTTTCAACAGATTGATCAACTATTTGTAACTTACATGATAATTACTGTAAAAAATAGTTGACATCAATCACAATATATTGACTTATTTAATCATCTCACATACCATTTTAGTACTCAGTGATCTCTAATCATTATTTCTTCAGTTCATCTCAGATATTCAATTAGTTGTAGTTCATCTATCTCTACCTTTGGAATTGATGGAAACACAAGTAGTATGAAAATATTCCATGCACATACCAAACATGTATTCTACAACTATGTAAGAAAATGTTGTAGCTCGGTAAGCTCAAATTTAATATTTTTAATCACTACAAAACATAACAACATTACAAGTGTAGACTCTCCCTACATTGATAGGGTGTTAGGTTCTTGTTCTCAATAACAAATATTCAATCTCTCCCTTTCTTTGATTCCTCTCCATACTAATTTACTTCTCTGATTTTCATATGTAATTCCTCTCCCTTTGACAACAATTGCCAAAGTAAACATAAAATATCTCTAAAATAGGCAAGTAACTCTCTTTGTGCAGATTAGTACCTACAGTGTACATATTTTTGTTTCAGCCTCTTCAATCTTTAACAACCTTAGAAAAAATCCAATGTGTGAGCTATATTGATGCAGGAGCATCCTGGGTGTAAGAGCAATCTTGCATCACCCAAAAATATTTATGTTTTCTTTTCAATAAGGGCTATCTTGTGCAGAGCTGCTATTTACGAAAACTTACTATTTTTAGTAAGTTGGTCATATGATCTCGGAATGTTCTGATTTCATAGTTGGAGGTTCATCTCAGTCATTTTAGCCTACCAGTCGAGTTTCATTACCACATCATCTGTATTGGTGAAGTTATTGAGGTTTTTGGGTATAAAATCTTTTAGGTCAATTTTGAAGGCCTTAGAGGCTCCAGATTGCGATCGACCCCTAGCTGACTAGTGCTTGTGCATGTCAGGTGTTGTAGATCTCATCATGGCATTTCTAAAAAGTGGTTACAATAGAAAAACAAAGCTACGGTTAAAAAGTTATGGCCTCCAAAAGTTGGGCTACCTAAAAGCATATTTTGTATTTCTTTTGAGCCGACCCTATTGTAATAATTGTAAAATAAAATAATTCTAAGTTTGGTCAGCCTTATTAGCTAAAATTTTGGAACCTTCCCAAGTGGTGGAAAATTGCCTATATAAGGAAGGCCCGTAGTGTTGTCTTAGGCAGTTCAGAATAGTTCAGAGTAGTTCTGGGTAATCATTTGAGGCTTTGTCCCTCAAAATATTGTAAGGAAGATGCCCATGTGGCTTTGCATATTGTAATTCTAAAATTTGTGATTTCGCATTTGTGGAGATAATAAGAAGCCCATTTTATGTTCTTGCAAATTGTTGTTGTTTCTCTATTTCTGTTATGTGTTTGTGGTATTAAGGGGAGCACCCTTCATCAAGTGGTATCAGAGCGGGAGTTCCTGAGTTTGTAAACAGATCGCTGACTATGAAGCAGTTTGCACCAGGATTGTGGGTTAGGGTTTCTGTGTAAACAAATTGCTGACTATAAGGTAGTTTGCACTAGAACTATGGTTAGGGTTTTAGTGATATGAGTGAAAATGCCTCCACGAAGGGAATGTGGTAGAAGAGCTAGTGCTATGACACTTGAGGTTAGAGAGCTCTAGAGACAAGTGTGAGCATTGCAAGAAGAGATTCATAGATGAATGAATCTTAATGTCAGAGATGAAAGTGAGGATGAAGACGAGGGAGAAGGAAATTATGATCAAGAAGAAGGTAAAATTTTGAACCAAGAGGAAGAAAGACTTTTTCGGGCCATTTCCAAGATCGGGAAAAGACCTAAGATTGAGGTTCATGCATTTTTTAGGAAATCTTAACCTAGAGGAGTTGATCGACTAGATCAATGAATGTGAAGAATATTTTGAGTATGAAGATATTGAGGATCCTGATAGGGTCAAATTCGCGAAGGCCAAACTCAAAGGTCATGCAAAGATCTAGTGGCAGGAGATTCAATTGTAGAAAAATAGAAGAGGGAAAGATAAAATCACAAGATGGGATCAGATGGTGGATAAATTGAAGTGATAGTTCATCCCTATTGATTATGAGCTTGACCTACTGAAGAAAATGCAAAATTTGAAGCAAGTAGGATGATCTGTTCAGGAGTATACAGAGGAGTTCTATCAAATCCTCATTAGAACAAGCCATGCGAAAGTTGATAAGGAGAAATTTGCCCATTACCTTAATGGGTTGAGGCCAAGCATTCATGAGGAGTTGAATCTGGTTTGATTGAACAGTGTTGAAGAGGCATACCAGTTTTCTCTAAAAGTAGAGGAAAAGCTGAACAAGAAGTTTTAGAGTAGACAAAGTGGAAGAGGTCATGATGGAAGATCTGGTGGATGGTCATATGGAGATCGAAATGAAGATCTTGAAAAGAAGGATGAGGCTAGTAATAGTCCAAATCAAAGAGGAGATAATTTCAATCATTTCCAGGATCAAAATAATAGAGATCAGAGAGGAAGAGGAAGATGAGGCTTCCATGGAACATGTTTTCACTGTGGAGAAGAAGGTCATAGGGCATTTGAATGTCCTCAACATCAAGGAAGGATAGATAGGGGGAATGAAGGCTAGGTCAGAGTGGCACATGTAGATGAAGATGCCAGATCCTCAAATTTTGAAGATGCTAAAAGAGGAGAAACATTGATAAAGAAGAGTCCCACTGAGTGGTGAGAATGAACCTAAACAAAGGAGGAGCCTATTTCACACTAGATGCAAGTGTGAGGGTAAGTGTTGTGATGTGATTATTGATAGTGGTAGTACTAATAATTTGGTGTCAGAAGAGATGGTGACAAAGTTGAAGCTCAAGAGACAGAAACACCCACATCCATATTGGATTGTTTGGGTGCAGGATGACCACAAGGTCATGGTAAGTGAACAGTGCCTAGTAAAGCTCAATATTGGTGGGTACCATGATGAGGTACTATGTGATATCATACCTATGGATGCATGTCACATGTTTCTGGGTAGGCCCTGGCAATTTGACAGATGTGTTGTACATGATGGTCATGCAAATACCTATTCCCTGACAAAGGATGGAGTGTGACATAAGCTAAAGTCATTGAATGACACAGAAGAAAAGGTATGTGGTAGTGTAAGAATAACTTTTGTTGATGGAAAAAAATTCCTAGAGGGTATGAGGCATGAGCATGTATGTTTTTCTTTAATTCCAAAAGTTGGTAAAGAGGAAGTAGAAGATGTACCTGTAGAAGTTGCAAATTTGTTGAATGAGTTTCAAGATATTGTATCTAATAATGTGCCTGATGGATTACAACTAGTTAGGAAGACCAGTCATCATATGGACTTGATCCTAGGAGCGAGTTTGCCAAATAAGGTGGCACACAGAATGACACTAGCAGAAAGTGAAGAGTTGAAGACAAATTTGAAGTTTAGTTCATCACATCATCCATAGATTGTATATGGAAGTAGTCCCAGAAATGCATATGAGTTGAGGAAGATAGATAAAGGAGAAATAAGTAGTGCTGAAGCTAAGGATTTTGTAGAACATTTGAAGAACATCCATGAAGAGGTGAGGAAGCATATTAGCAAGATGAATGCGTAGTATAAGGCTAAGGCAAATGAGAAAAGGAGGCATATGGAGTTTCAAGTTGGAGATAAAGTCAAGGTTCATTTGTGGAAGGAGTGATTTCCGGTTGGTACATATAACAAGTTGAAAATGAAGAATTTTGGGCCATGTAAGATACTGAAGAAGCATGATTCAAGAAATACATATGAGGTTGAGTTTCCTACTGAGTTGAATATTTCACCAGTATTTAATGTTTTAGATCTATCAGAATATCATGAAGGAGGTGTTAAAGATGATGTTACAGTAGCACAGTGGAGTATTCTAGCAACTAGTTTAGATATCAAGGAGATTGAAGACATAGTGGATAGTCATGTTGGCAGAAGCACAAGGAACATGACATATGAAGAGTATTTGGTTAAATGGAAAGGATGACCTATTGAAGATTCATCATGGCTAACAAAGGAGGAGGTTAACCATCTTGGTTTTCCTCTGCACACCTGAGTCGTGACAGGGTCACTTCTCAAATTACCCTGGGTGTCTGATGCAGGAACATCATGGGTGTAAGAGTAATCTTGCATCACCCAAAAATATTTTTGTTTGCTTTTCAATAAGGGCTATCTTGTGTAGAGCTTCTATTTATGAAAAATTACTATTTTTAGTAAGTTGGTCATATGATCTCGGAATGTTTTGATTTCACAGTTGGAGGTTCATCTTAGTCATTTCAACCTACCAGTTGAGTTTCATTGCGACATCATATGTATTGGTGAAGTTATTGACATTTTTTAGTACAAAATTTTTCATGTCAATTTTGAAGGCCTTAGAGGCTTCGAATTGTGATCGACCCCCGATTGACTAGTGCTTACACATGTCAGGTGCTGTAGATCTCATCACGACATTTCTGAAAAGTGGTTACAATAGGAACAAGGACTATAGTTAAAAATTTATGGCCTCCAGAATTTGGGCTACCTAAAAACATATTTTGTATTTCTTTTGAGCCGACCCTATTGTAATAATAGTAAAATAAAATAATTCTAAGTTTGGTCGGCCTTATTGGCTAAAATTTTGGAACCTTCCCAGGTGGTGGAAAATTGCCTATATAAGGAAGGCTCATAGTGTTGTCTTAGGCAGTTCAAAATAGTTCAGAGTAGTTCTGGGTAATCATTTGAGGCTTTGTCCCTCAGAATATTGTAAGGAATATGCCCATGTGGCTTTGCATATTGTAATTCTAAAATTTGTAATTCCACATTTGTGGAGATAATAAGAAGCCCATTTTTTGTTCTTGCAAATTGTTGTTGTTTCTCTATTTCTATTATGTGTTTGTGGTATTAAGGGGAGCACCCTTCATCATATATGCATCAACATGAATGATCTTCTAATATGAATAGGTTGATGCAACCTTCTGATCACCTTAATGACCAATAGATAGGGGACAGACCCCAAGTCTAGTCCTCAAGTATTCAAATGTATCCTTTGGTAATCCTTCGGTAATGGTTTAGTAAAGACATCTGCAAGTTGCTCCTTAGATGTTACAAATTATAGTTTTACTTTCTTTTCTTGAACTTTTTCTCTCAAGTAGTGATACTTAATAGATATGTGCTTTGTTTTAGATTGCATCACATGATTCTTTGAAATGTTTATGGCACTGGTATTATCACAATATATAATAATCAGCTCAATGATTACCAATTGTATCAATATATAAGCCCATACAAATCCTTTGATCAATAAAAAAATTCACTTCTTCAACATTCATCAACTTACTGTCACTCGGTAAAGTGTTATCTAATAGTCAGTTAACTCTACAGTTTGGTTCTTTAATTAACTAGTTTGATCAGGCATGCATGAATAGTCTTCACGCGATATCTTTGCAGTCTTGTTCTTCTGGCATAGTTTTAAAAATTAAACTCATATCTCCTAAATAGATAGGTAAACTATTTTCTTCTCAACCATTACATTTTTCCTCTTAATCTCCTTCATCCATTTTGGCTCTTAAACCTTCTTTGATAGATGTATCATTAACACATTTCAATCCCATTGTTTAGATCTTCTTTGAATTATGTCAGCCATAGATCTCATAACAAACTTCATCCTTAGTCTCAAAATCATAACAATATCTAGCTCATCATATTAAGTCAGCTAACCTTAGCATTTAATGTTTTCAACCATGCTTGATTTACAAAGAAAAGCGTCGATGATAACTAATTAAACTAGCTTGGTTGATATTGTATGTCGGTATACACATCACTAGCTCAATTTATACATAAATCTTCAATTACCAACCACATTGTCTTGTCCAATTTTGAATCTCTTCTTCAAGATAGATTAATGAAACATAATCAAGTCAACAATATACAATCATATCCTTGTCATATAAATTACCCAATATTTACCTTTTCTTTCTCTGTCATATCCATCTTTTTCTTCATGTAGATAACTCAGTTCTTCATCTTTTCTTCTTTCAATAGATTGATCAGATGTTTGTAACTTACAAGATAAGTACTGTCAAAACTAGTTGACATCAATGAGAATATATTGACTAATTTAATCATCTCACATAGCATTTCAATACTTGGTGATTTTTAATCATCATTTCTTCAGTTCATCTCAGATATTCAATCAGTTATAGTTCATCAATCTCTCTCTTTGGCATTGATAGCAATACAAGTAATATGAAAATATGTCATGCATATACCAAAAATGCATTCTAAAACTATGTAAGAAAATGTTGTAGCTCAATAAGCTCAAATTTAATATGTTTAATCACTACAAAATATAACAGCATTACAACTGCAGACTCTCCCTATATCCACAGGGTCTCAGGTTCTTGTTCTCAGTAATAAATATTCAAACTCCCCCTTTCTTTGATTCCTCTCCATATTGATTTACTTATTTGATTTTCATATTTAATTCCTCTCCCTTTCATATAAATTGCCAAAGTAAACATAAAATATCTCTAAAATAGCCAAGTAACTCTCTTTGTCCATATCAGTACCTACAGTGTATAGATTTTTGTTTCAGCCTCTTCAATCATTCACAACCTTAGATAAAATCCAAAGTGTGAGCCATATGCATCAACATGAATGATCTTCTAATAAGAATAGGTTGATGCAACCTTCTAATCACCTCAGTGACCAATAGATAGGGGACAAACCCCAAGTCTAGTCCTCCAATATTCAAATGTACCCTTTGGTAATAGTTTAGTAAAGATATCTGCAAGTTTCTCTTTAGATGTTACAAATTCCACTTTTACTTTCTTCTCTTGAAATTTTTCTCACAAGTAGTGATACTTAATAGATATGTGCTTTGTTTGAGAATGCATCATAGGATTCTTTGAAATGTTTATGGCACTAGTATTATCACAATATATAATCACCAACTCAATGATTACCTCATTTCTTCCTTCCAATACTTGTCTGATCCATGGAATAGTTGAACAATTTGCAGGAGTAGCAACATACTCTGCTTCAAAAGTGGATTGAGAAATGCATGATTTTTTCTTGCTAATCCAAGTCACAAGCCTATCTTCTAAAAAGAATGCTCCACCAGTTGTCCTCTTTCAGTCATCTATGTTTCCATCCCAATCTCCATTGGTGTAAACTATCAGTTCAAATTTGATTTCCTTAGAATACCATAAACCATAATCCTTTGTCTTCTTCAAGTATCTCAGGATTCTCTTTACAACAACCATATGTGAATTTTTAGGATTGGCAAAAAATTTTGCCACAATCCCCACTGAATGTATAATATTAGGCCTACTATGTACAACATACATCAGTTTACCAATCATAGATTGGTACAAAGTCTAATTTACCCTAGTATATTCATCATGTTTTGTCAATTTGCAGCCAGTTACTATCAGTGTTCCCATAGTTTTAGCATCTTCCATGCCAAAAGTCTTCAATACCTCCTTAATGTATTTTGATTGTGTGATGAAAATTCCATCTTTCTATTGTATGATCAGAAAACTTAGAAACAATTTAATCTCTCCAAACATAGACATCTCAAACTCTTTTTTCATTTCATCAGCAAAAGATTTATAGATCTGATCTTTCCCACCAAAGATTATATCATCAACAAAAATAGCAGCAATCAAAATGTTGTCATCTAAATCTCCTTTCATGTACATGTTACTATTTTCACTAGTTATTACAAAGCCAATACTGATTAAATAAGCATGTAGTCCTTCATACCATGCCCTCGGTGCTTGTTTTAGGTCATATAAGGCTTTGTGCAATCTACATACCATGTCTTTCTAATTCAGATCAACAAACCCTTTAGGTAGTTCTATGTAGACCTCCTCCTCAAGAATTCCATTTAGAAATGCTGATTTCACATCCATTTGATATAACTTAAATCCCTTATGTGCATCACAAGAAAGTAGTATCTAAGCTCCTTCCAATCTAGAAATAGATGCAAAGGTTTCACCATAATCAATACCTTCTTCTTGTGCATATCCCTTGCAAACAAGTCTTGCCTTATTCCTTGTAACTTCTCTATTCTCATTCAGCTTATTCCTAAAAATTCACTTAGTACGAATAACATTTTTATCTTTCAGTCTAGGTACCAATTTCCATGTTTTATTCTTTTCAATTTTTTCTATCTCCTCATTCATAACATTTATCCATTCTTCATTATCAAGAGCATCCTTAATAGTCTTCGGTTCAAACTCAAAAACTAAGCATGTACTTTGTCTTAACTTACTTTGGGTCATCATGCCAGTTTTCTTATCTCCAATGATTTTATTCTTAGGATGATGTCTTCTAAAAAATCTTGCTAGCACTTGATCTCTCCTCTATTTTTCATTTTGTTTAGGTTCATTTTCTTGCTTGGTAGCTTCTTCCTGATGCTCGGTTTCCATTTGCTGGCTATTGGTAGCATTTTCATGATGCTCAGTAGACTAAGCTCATGGCTTTGGTAGATACTCTAGATATTCAACATAGGTGAACCTACCATAGTTTTATGGCTCCTTCATTCTTTCTACATCATTCTTCTCAGTAAAATCATCAAATTTTACATTAGCACTTTCTATCATCTTATTAGTAACTTTGTTGAGACATTTGTAAGCTTTAATCTTAGTAGAATATCCCAAGAATACTCCTTCATCACCTTTAGAGTCAAAATTTACATTCCTATCATCTTTCAGAATATAACACTTTCTACCAAAATTTTTGAAATAACTTACACTCAATGTGCATCCAAACCATAAATCGTAGGATGTCTTGTTTGTGTCTTTCTTTAGTTGAACTCAGTTTAGGACATATACAGGTGTGCTAACTACTTCTCTCTAGTACATTTGTGCAACATTCTTCTCTATCATCAAGGTTCTAGCACAATCAACAATAGATCTATTTCTCCTTTCATCAATTCCAATTTACTGTGGTGTTCTAGGAGCAGAAACCTACCTTTTTATACCATGCTCATTACAATAGTTAGTGAACTCTTCAGAAATAAACTCACCTCCTCTATCAGACCTTAAGCATTTTAATTATTTTCTAGTTTCTTTCTCTACTTTATCTTTATACCATTTGAATAGTTTGAATGCCTTCAATTTTTCTTTTAAGAACATAAGAGTCATCAGTCTAGTATATTCATCAACAAACAAAATAAAGTATCTATCTCCATAGTAGCTTTCAATTCTCACAGGACCACATAAGTCGGTGTGAACCAAGTCCATTCCTTTAGATGAGTACTCCTTACTTTTAAAACTAGATTTTGTCATTTTTCTTTTTTGACATTGTTGACTCATAACATGATCAGGTTTTGCAAGTTTAGGCAGCGCCTAACTTTTCTCTTTTTACTGATCTTAATCTTGTTATCAAAATTTAC
Source organism: Chamaecyparis obtusa (assembly GCA_027943335.1). Classification (NCBI taxonomy): domain Eukaryota; kingdom Viridiplantae; phylum Streptophyta; class Pinopsida; order Cupressales; family Cupressaceae; genus Chamaecyparis; species Chamaecyparis obtusa. The sequence continues at coordinate 618,183 of BSBK01005380.1, forward strand.
TAGTAAACAAGAAGTCTCAGCATTGTCAAGATAAAATAAGTTACCTTTTGATTGTCCTCCTATTCTAACAAGCTTTCCATTTCCATCATATATTTTTACTTTCTTTCTTTCAAATGCCACTCAGTGACCTAAGTTATTAAGTTGTGCCAAACTCAACAAATTGCAACTCAGTCCTTTTACCCAGTATGCATTATCACATCTAATTTTATCATTCAGTAGAATAGATCCTTTTCCTTTAACCATGTAAGGTGTATCATTATCCATTTTCACTGATCCTCCATTGTAATGCTCAAGATGTTCAAAATTTTCTTCATCACCAGTCATGTGATGTGTATAACCACTATTAATGATCCAAGTATCATTTTTACTAACTTTAGAAATGAGTGCTATTTCTACATACCTTTCCTCTTCTTCTGAATCATCTTTCATTACAACAACCACTACCTCAACATCATCATCAGTGTTGGTGTCGGTGTCCTCATCTTCAACCAAATATAATACCTTTTTTCCTTTATCTTTGTTATCTCGGTTGTCTCTATTTTAGTGTCGGTCACCTCTATTATTTCTTCTTCCATAGCTTCCATCACCTAGACAGTCTCTATTTTTATCTTCCTCTTTCTGGTTAGGACTTCTAGTAGCAATATGGCCTACTTCTTTACAATTAAAAAAAGATAAAGGTAACTTTCCATTATATGTACCTTTACCTTTAGGTAATCTTTAGGCCATGAGACCTTCAAGTTCATGAAGCTCATCATCAATATTACTATCACTATCATTCCTTATATTATATCTACTGCTAGATTTACCAATCTTTAGAGAAGACAAAAAGAAGACTCAATAGATGGTACAACACTATTATCAAAATTATTTAGCTCAAAAGTTGTTAATTTCCCAATTAGACTATCAAGAGTAAGAGTTCTACTAGGTCCAGACCTCATTACATGAATAGTATATATTTTGATTGCATAAGAAGGTGATAGGTTATTAGTATCTTACTTACCACCGTATCTTCAGAAATGACACCACCAGCTCCCTGGATAGCATTTACTACCTCTTTGATTTAGTTTGTGTACAGTGTGATATTTTCTCCTTCCTTCATTTTCATGTCATCAAATCTACCTCTTAAGCTTTCAACTCTGGCTCTCATCATATTTGCATCACCACCATGGACTAGAGAAATTTTATCCCACATTTCCTTTGGAGTAGTGCAAGCCTTGACATCTTCAAATTCAACATCAGATAGAGAAACAACAATCTCTATCATAGTAATATTATGTTCATGTCAATCTCTTAATTGGTCAATGGTTAAGGGTCCAGTCATTGGTTATATGTAGCCATTGTCCAGTAAAGTTATAGTAGAATCTTGAATTCCAGATATGTGAATTCTCATCTGACTTTCCATGTAGCAAAATTATCCTTGTTCAGCTTTGGCACTTCCCTCATATACATCTTGTAATCTTTATACTGAAGTACTTAAAAATTTATTCAAAGAAACCAATATACTTTTATGGGTGAACCCACAATAGTGGGTTACACTTTTTAGCCTGAACGGACACTGAACTCCACATTTTGAGAAAAAACTTTCAGATTCAGATGTATATTTCTATTGAACCACTCAAAATCAGAGCATGAAGTAAATTAGAGTCTTTTAGGATTTTCTGTCTAGATTCTAAATATATATATTTTTTATTTTTTTGAATTTATTTGAATACTTTTTTCTTTCTCCCACGAAAACTTGTATGGTGCTGAAAACTTCATTTTCAAATAGTAACATTGTTTTCATAGAGCATAACTTTTTTTGTAAAATAGATATGAATGTGATTCTTTCGAATTTAGTTTTGTAACATCCATACAGAGGGCATGCAATTGGTTTGATGACATTATCACTATTATTGCATATTTTATTAATGTTTTAAGTTGACTAAACCAAAATTTTCACGTACCTTGACTACATAGGTTATAACTTATTGTGTATTTATTGAATTTCAATTATTATTTTTTTAATAAAAAGTAGACTCAAATATGGAGGTCACTATTATTTTTCAAAAAAAATTTCCTTGTTTTACTATTTTGCATTGAACGTCAAACTCATAGGTTTATATTTGATAAAAAACCTACATTCATTTAACGTCAAAAACCATACACATAATAAATTTAAAAATAGTCAAATATATAATTGTTAGAAAGCTAGTTCCAAGTACTTGTTGTATGCAAAAGGATGTCTTCATATTCATCCATTTGATCAATGCGCTTGAGGCCCAAAGACATGAAATTCTCAGAATTTCTTCAAAACTTGCAACCATGGCCCAAACCAGGCACTTTCGATCGAAAGTTTTGACTTTCGATCAAAAGTACTTTCTATCAAAAGTACTTTATTGAATAATGCAAAATTTAGTCATTACTAAGCCAATTTCGATCGAAAGTCATTTAGTTTGGATAGAAAGTTAAGTTTGACTTTCGATAGAAACCTATGTCGACCTTTTTGGTGGCATTTTCAGTTAATAAGAATTAGGTATAAATAAATGTATATTTTTTTCATTTCATAAATCCAAAAGCTGTAAAATTATTTTCATTTAGTAGAAGAAAGACATTTTGGCAAGAAATAATTTTCTAAGTTGTGATGGGAAATAAAAAGAGAAGGCTAAACAAAAGTACATGACATTATTCAGAAGAAACTAAACAAAAACTATGTGAAGAATCATGAAAAAGATATCATCGTTGGAAACAAGGTATGTCTAAGATGTCTCTAGATAGATATTTTAAGTTGATGGTCAAGACTTGTCTTAATGTTCATGTAAATGTGATATTGTAGGTCTATTAGACTTAACTAGACCTAATTGTAGACCTATTTAGACTAATAGGACTTATTAGGACTTATTAGGACATATTCTAGGACTATTAGGACCCAATTAGACTCAATGAGAACCAATTAGCACCTAATTAGACTCAATTAGAACCAATTATGACCTATTAAAACCCAATTAGACTCAATTATAATAAATTAGCACCTAACTAGACTCAATTAGGACCAATTATACCCAATTAGGATCAATTAGGACTAATTAGAACCAGATAGTACCTTATAGGACCTATTATACACTAAGTTTGCACCCTTGTTTCAAGCTCTCATAGTCTTGATAACCTAGTATAACATGGGAATCATCTCCAGGTTGTGGGACCTATGCTAATTGAGATGAAACCTCCAAGTTCTAGGCTGGTTCCTCTTGGATAATCACCCTAATTTGCTTCTAGACATGAAAAGTAAAACTTTTGAGGGAAAGGGATAGAAGGAGTGCTTGAAAGGGAAATGACTTGAAAGAAAACTACCTAATAGGTGATACACTGAAATGAAGGTATGAATTGTAGTATAGAAGATGAAATCAGTGAATAGACTTAGGTCTAGGAGATCACAACTCAATGAATAGGTTTGCATAAGTACTTCATAGAAGGGTCCATAGGTGAAAAGAGCTATTAAGGGAAAGAGAGATTCTTTCAAAAACAATAACACCCTTTGGAATTAGACAATAATCTATGACCTGCAAACAAACATTCACCTCTGTAACTAGGTATAGGAATGAGACAAGATAGTTAAGGGGTTAAAGTATACCCACAAAAGCACTCACATCAAATCATCCACAATGATACACAAAATTGCAGAAAAGAAAGAGGGATCAAGAACCCTAAGATATCACTAAGAAGCATGTAAATACTGAATTCATTAAGAGATGACTCACACAAGAAGGCATAGGGACATGAGATATGTCACAAAATATCTTCAATATCTGAATTATCAATGGGAGGTTAGAGAATGTAGAAAACTAGAGGATAGAAAAATGTCACAGATAGCCTTCTAAGAAAAGAGACTTTTCTATTTTACAAAAATGTCAACTCTGAGCACTAAGGCTCCAAAAAAGAACTATATACATCTCCCTGCATGCAGGCAGGAGTCAAAACCTAACTAGGGTTAAAGAATTTTGCATTAGAATAATGATAAACCCTAGTTTTGTCAAGTCTGATCATAAATATATCTCTGCAAAATCATAGCCAATCAAATATTTCTTTGAGTGCCCCTCCCTGTACTTTACAATCAGCCTACAAACAAGCAACCTAGACTCATCTACCTCTCTACAAATTGGCCCACCATGAATGCATTGATTTGGTACTCTCAGAAAATAAGATATGACCAAAGACAACTACCTAGACCCTTGTCATCATCTTCTTTCAACTGCAGATGTCCTGAAGACATAAATTCTATTTACCCACTCTGTCGCAAATGACTATTGGATCAAAACCTAGCCAAAATCTTGCAAAGAAATAAATTTGAATTTAAATATTAATAGCTAGTAGGTGGCACCATACTTTTCCTTCATTGACGACTGATGTTTAAATCTCAATCTCCTTTTAAAAAATGACCGTTAGATCTTCTTATTTACCCGGGAACCGTTCGTCTACATAAATAACCTCAAGTTCAGCTTGGGTTACCCTTTTCTCATTGGTCATAGGACTACTAATTATTTTAACTGACCCTAGTTAAGTCTGGTGAACATGAGATAACCTTTAGCTGCTGATCCATTTAATGTTTTATAGCCTTGGGCCCATTTGCCAGTTGGCAATCCTTCATTCGCTCTGACCGTCCCATCAACAAAACACCTCGGCAAGCTCTGACAATGGACCCACTCAAACTAAGATTCCAATCTAATGGTGGGTGCATGATCTCGTGACCACTAAATATTCCTTCAGATCATATGCCCGCCATAGATCTTCACTAAGCCATGACCCTACTAACACATCTATCCACCTGTAAGTCTTCATTAGCACACGACAACCAATCACATTTGAGCAAGTCAGCATACCTGGCAACACGGTCCCATAGATTTTCTCTTTACTTTAGTCAATGAAAATTGAGCATGTCACCCTGACCTGGCACTGGACCCACTAATAGGACCTAAACACCTGGAAGATTGAACGGTGGGTGCATGATCGCATGTGTTAGAAAACCCCTTCACGAAGATACACCAGCCGTCAATCTTCATCCATCTGACATCCCTGTAGAGACTCTGACATGGGCCCACTGACACATCCCAGTCATCACTATGTGGACCAATAGAAGATGAGCACATCAGAAAACAAGGACCCACCAACAAGGCTCTGACAACAAAGTGAAATTGACGGTTGGTGCATGATCTCATGGCTCTAACACAACCCATGAGATTATGCGCCAACCGTAGGATCATCTAAACATAGTCTTTCGGGCCCACTTTGACAAGGTTACACATCACAACCCTTCAGCCAATCAGGAGCTTCCACATAGGATGATGTGGCAATGGACCCACACAAGCTTGAAGCACTGTAGACTTGGAAGATCGATGGTCGTCGCAAGATCTCATGGAATCTTTTGAGGCCATGAGATCATGCGACAACCGTTGGATGAAGAATCTTGATTTTAGCTGCTAAGCAAAGACCACCAACCCAAAAGGTAACTACTCATGGGATCACTAAATGTTAGAGCTTTGACCACCAGGAATCAAAGATTTGGTGACTGAAGGATTAAATTGCACACATGGAAATTGATGGAACTTAAGTGACCAAAAAAAAGGTAACGTCTAAATAGAATAAAGGCTAGGGCTTTAGGGGTTTATTTGACCCAATGACTATATTTATGAATTTTTTAAGGACTTTTCACCTAGCCAGAGACCTAAAAAAAGTTGCAAAGACTAGGGGGGAATAGATAAACCCATGAAATCTTTTGGAGCTTCTCACAGGATTGAGGAGATGAAGGTCTGACATAAAAAACCAAGGCCAAATTTGAATGGAAGGAAAATTAGGGCAACATTTTGGTGATTTATGCTAGATGTCAACCTACTAGACATTGAAAATGAGTGGCCTTAAAGCAATCCATTTGGCATGGGGTCATTTTCAAGAACACAAAACTTGATAGAGAGACAAAACTGAAAACCAGAAAGACAACCTTGTGCATAGGCACTTCTTGGAAAGCAGGAAACTAAGCTAGAAAATAGGGAAAGAAAGTAGAAAAACACATATTTACAAGAATTTACAGAGAGGGATTAACCTCAAAGCAGGGCTTCAAGTGGAAACCATTCATTGAGATAGGCAAGGGGACTCCTTCAAGATTTGATTGTTGGAAAGGATTAGATCCCTTGCACTCTGTTATAACAAATGGTCCACCCCAAAATGAATCAAATTTGGTATGTCTACTAGGCTTGGATCTAAACTCATCCCACTTGAGGACTACATCCCCAACCTTGAAATTTCTAGCCCTGGCTCTTTTATCAAAACTCTTCTTTGTCTAAATTTGATGGAATTCCATATCTTGCATTGATTTGTCTCTGAGTTCTTCTAACTCCATCAACTAAGCATATCTGATCTACAAAGGATCTCCTTCATCAAATAGGGCATACTAAGTAGCCAAATCCAAAGCTGGAAATTCATCTGAAATGGACAACTTGGCCTCCCTGCCATACACTAGCACATAAGGAGAATTCCCAATGATCTTCTTTGGAGTGATTCTATCTAACCATAAGGTATACTTGAGTTTAGTATGCCAATCCCTCTAGTTGTCTTGCAGAGTCTTCTTGATTATCCAAATCAAGTTCTTATTTGTTGATTCAGCTAAGCCATTACCTTGAGGGTAATAATTTGAATTGGTATTTAGATAAATTCCATTCCTAATTACCCACTTTGAGACTTTGAGGCCTGTGAATGCCAATGCATTATCTGATATTATGGAATCTGGAATGCCAAATATTTGAATTATGTCATCATAAAAACTCAATACAACATTCTCATTTGCTTCTTTTAAGGCAACTACCTCTATTCATCTAGTGAAATAATCTTTTGCAGTGATTATCCACTTATGTCTTGCACTAGATGGAGGATTGATCATGCCAATGAAATCTATACCCCACTTCATGAAAGGTTGCTCTATTCTGACTGGCTGTAGGGGCAAGGTTGCAAGCCTCCCTTTTCCTAAAAACATGGCACATTTGATGCATTTCCTCACATACTCATGATTATCCTCAAAGATAGATGGCCAATAGTACCCAGCCCTCATGATTTTAAAAGCAGTAGTCCTAGGAGAAAAGTGACCTCCAGAAGGTCCATCATGAAACTCAAATAGGACATCAACTATCTTTTATGAATCTATGCATCTTAAAAGGACACCATTGTGATCCTTTCTAAAAATAAATTCATTTATTAGCACAAAAGGAGCATATTGCAATCTATAATACCTTCTTTTTGTTGAATCTAGGCCTGCAGGACATTGTCCTATCTTCAAGTAATTGATCATACTAGGCAACCAACTTGTTGCCTTGGCTTGTTCTTCTATAGAATGCACCACCAGAGATGCATCTATTTGTTTTGATTTCTTTGGACTTTCATCCTCTACCAAATGCTCACAAAGACCTCTTCCTCTAACAAACTTGGTAGTTTGAATATCTATGTCATATTCCATCACCTTGGTGATCCAACCAGCTCTTTTCTCATTTAGGTCTTTGAAAAGCAAAAATTCTTTGACACTTGGATGAGTAACTTTCAAGTGTACCTTGTTATGGGTCAATAGATATTTGAACTTTTTAAGGCTCTTCACCACAACAAGTACATGTTTCTCTACAAAAGAGTATCTCTATTCATACTCTTCTAAACCTTTGCTAAAGAAAGCAATAGGCTACTCCAATCCATCTAAATTTTCTTGGGTCAACATTAAAAATATACCATCATGACCTCCATAAGCTTAAAGGATGAAATCCTTATTGAAATTTGGGTTTAGGAGAGTAGGGGCTTCTGTTAAGGCCTTTTTGATAGCCTAGAAATTGACTCTCCATTCTTTGGTCCAACTAAAAGCTGAACTCTTCTTTAACATGGCTATCAAAGGCTTTAGTAAATCTGCAATGTTAGGCAAGAACCTCCTAACAAAGTTAATCTTTCCTATGAAAGATTGGAGACTTTTCTTATGATGTGGCAATGGTAGCTCTAAGATGGGTGCAATTCTCTCAAGATCTACTATGATCCCTTCTTTGGATACTACATATCCCAAAAAATTTCCTTCATGGACTGCAAACACACACTTCTTGGGATTAATAGATATCCCAAATTCTCTACACCTTTCAAAGATCTTCCTTAAATGTTTGATATGGTCTGCTGCATGATTAAAATAGATAGTTATGTCATCCAAGTAGACTAGTACATACTTGTACATGAGGCTTTTAAAGGCCATATCCATTGCCTTTTGAAATGTAGCACTTGCATTTGACAAACCAAAGGGCATCTTTTGATAAGCCATGGTTCGCCACTTGGTTGTAAATGTAGTCTTGTATTGATCTTCTTCATTCACTAAGTTCTGATTGTATCTTGAATAGCCATCCAATAGTGAAAATCTCTCAGATCTAGAGACACATTGTAAGATTTGTTCCACAGAGGGAAATGGATGGTGGTCTTTTAGAGAGGCCCTATTAAGATCCCTGAAGTCAACACATAATGTCAACTCCCCATTCTTCTTCCTGATAGGAACAAGTTTGGAGATCCAACTAGTATGTTTAATGGGGCAGATGATACCACTTTCTATCAATTTGAACACTTCTTTATGCATAAGTGGTTCAAGCTTGGGATTAACAGGCCTTTGCTTCTATCTTACTGGTTTGGCATTTGGGTCTAATTCAATAGTGTGTTGAGAAAGGGCTAGATCAAAACCATTAAGGTCCTCATATTTCCATGGAAAAACATCACTGAATTCTTTGAATACTTGGGTATAAGCTTGATTTTCCAATTCCATGTTTACGTTTCCAAATTGTAAGCTCTTACTTGGTTCCAACTCTAATTTAACACAATGTTCTTGTTAAACTATGAGGCTAGCTTTATTCTCCTTGACTTCATCATCTTTGTTGAAGACAGTCTCTAATGTAACAAGACCTCTAGGCATCTTATTAGATTTAATTTTTATCACTTGATCACCATAATTTTGTGATAACCTATCTTGATTATGCTTTGAAAAAACATCTTCTTCAACCAAGAACTACAAAATCTATTCATCATTGTCAAACACCTGCCAATTGACATTATTATCAGGAATAGAGGGTCTGATAATCACTTTGACATGCTATTGATCTATTTCTTTTGAAATGCTATTTGGAATATCATATTGAGATCCAATAGCAGCTAAGCTTTCTACATTTTGGTTTAGCCTCCAAGGGATAGCAACAATATTGAAAGCACAAAAATCTTCAATTGCATCCCAAAATCTATGCTTGTATGCTTTCAAAGTGTCATTCTTGGTTGCACTTATCCCTCTTACTTGGCTAACAATTAACTCACTATCACCATAAACTTTTAAGACCTTAAGCCCTCTTTTTCTAGCCCACTCTAGTCCATTGACTAGACTTTCATATTCTACAGTGTTGCTAGTGCAGGAGAAACTAAATCTAAAGGTAGTATAATACCTTTCTCCTTTTGGGGACACTAGCATAGCACCACCACCAAAACCATGTCTACTTGTAGCCCCATCAAAAAATAGTTCCCAAACCTAATTGTTCTGATCTTTTAAATCAGTGTCTTCTTTGAAAAGGCTTGGTTCTATGGCTCCACTTTCTTGTATCAAATAACTTCCCAAACCAAAACCCCAAATAAGATTTTCTTGGGCTTTTGAAGCTCTTTCATCTAGAAAAATATCACGGATACTTTCTATCTTTGTGCTTGCTTCACTAATAGTTTGGAAGTCACTACTATCAAATATAGGGTAGTTTAAATTGATGGTATTGGATACATATGGCTCTATATGGTGTGCTGCTAATGGTTCTAATTTAATGGTGACTTTGGTCCCATACCTTGTATGAAATAACATGTGAGACCAATCAGAAGATAGGTAGCCTCCTATCTTGGTTGTAAACTCCCTTGAAAGACATATAGAAAATAATGCAGGGAGATCTATGATATATATATCGAGGAGGATGGAGAAGTTAGGACTAGCATGTAGGATTAAACTGGTATCCTTAGCCACACCTATAGTATTGACCAAGAATCCATCAAGTTGTGTAACCTTCTTTTGGAAGGGCTCATATTTTAGTCCTAATTGGTCAACTACTTTCTTAGGCATTAAAGTGCTAGTAGCTCCACTATCTACCATACAATTATGCACTAAAGATTTTCCAATAATTAGAGATACATAGAAAGGAGGTGGCTTTGAATTCCTACCTTGTGTGGCATTGGCCTTGGATTTTCTACTTGGAGCCTCCTTTTATTGATCAGTGTTAACCAACACTAGCTTTGCAGCTTCTTTTGCAGGTTGAGGAGTTGCTACTTCTGTCATGGCCTTCTTCAAAATCTCAGGTTGTCCTGGAAGAGCCAAAGTGTCCCACATAGACATGGTGACATTCACCTTCTTCATGTTGTCTACAATATTAAAAGGTGTTAGAGTGTGCACTCTCTATGGTGCTTTCACTATGATGGGCTCCACCTCTTTGGAATGTCTAGCCCTCTTTGCTTGTAATGACATGAGCCTCCTTAGGTGTGATGGGAGTGGCTTTCTATAGTGGCTCTATAGATGTAGTGGCTTTGGCATTAGAATCTCTCTCTCCATGTCTTGAGCTCTTCTTTTTGCTCTTGTATAGGCAACAAAAGAAACTTCATCATTGACTCCATTGAAGTCTGGTTGCTCCCAATTAAAGAGAGTAGTCTCTTTTTCTTGTGATTCTTGTTGAGGGATTGACCCACTAGATGAAGCCTCTGATTGAGCTTGTGAGGCATTTTGAACCATTAGAGCTTGGTTCATCCATCCATTTGAACATGTAGCCTGATTATGAGGCTGATTACAAGGAAAGCACCATTCATTGTCCATAGCTAAATTATTTTGACTAGGAACCATATCCCTTACTAGATTTGTAGAATTGAGGAGTACAGGGTTATATGGTTGGAATGGTCTCTATTAAAACTTTGTCTTTGTCCTTGATAACCTCCTTGGTATGGTGGCCTATTTTGTTGATAAGGTTGTCCTTGATTTTGATATTGTTGATTAGGACCTTGGCCTTGTGTCTGAAAGGGTGGTCTGATTCCTTGACCTTGTTTCTTCAAAATTGTAACCTCTTTAGTCAAGATCTGCAACAAGTTTGTCATTTCTTGTTGATCGCTTTGTTAGCTATTCTTTATCTCTTGCAGCTTTTGAGAGAAACTTACTGTAAGCTCTCGACCATTGGTACTAGCCTAAGGTGCTAATATGGTGGGAATAGGTGTAAATGGGGGTACTTGTGTAGGTGCAATGGGTTGAAGGCTAGGAAAAATGGGCATTGGTGGCCTTCTAGCAATCATGCCTGCTTGGATTAAACAATTTTCAGCCCTGACAGCTATGTCAAAAGCTTGGGGTAAGGAAGTACCACCCATAGATTGGATCATGATAGAAATTTGACCATTTAGACTTTGAAAGTAGTATAGGAAATCATGGTCAGCTAATGGCCTTACTGATACTAGAATTCTATTCCATGTTTCGAGGAATCTACTATTGTAATCTATCATTTGTTCTTGAGGGTATCTTTTTATGGTTGTTAATTGCTCTACCAGAGACAAGTTATCTGATTTATCCTCAAAATTATTACTTAATGCATCCCCTAACTCATCCCATGAAGTAATGGAGCTAAAAGTTAAAGTTCTAAACCATTCAAGAGCCTTACCTTTTAGAGAGGCTGCTAATAATTTTGTGGCCACATCTTCCTTCCCTATGTTGTGTATGCTGCAGATGGTGTTCACATCTCTTATGTGTTCAAAAGTAGTTGTCTACCCTTCACCAGTGAAATTAGGTACACTCTTCAGTGCCACCAAGGGTACATCATGATGTTGAGCAAAGGGTAATGGGCTTTCTTGGTTGAATGGTACAAAGGCAAACTGCCTAGCCATTGTAGGAGTTGGGATCTGAAGATTAACAACTACGCGAGTTGTATTTACTACTCGATTTGAATCTTCCTCTAGATCTCTAGTTAGAGATCTTCCTCTTCTTCTGGAATGAAAGGGAAAAGGTCTCCCTTCTAAGGTATCAGGAGGTGTTGATTGAACTCTCCTTGTAGGGGATGTTCTTTGACTTGACCTTCCTTTATGACTTCCCTTTGAGGGTAACTCTTAAAATTTGGTAGGCTTTGAGCTTCTAGTCTCAATCTTTCTCATAAACCTTAAACAAGGTTGGCCTAGATCTTTGAAATTAGTGGAGTCACCAGATATACTTGATAGAACAACTTCTAAAAGCTTATATTATGCAATCTTTATATTCAAGATAACATAATCTTCAAACAATAGTCTCTTTTGTAGTCCCACCGGGCATGCCAAAATTTTTATGCACTAATTTTGCACCCTTGTTTCAAGCTCTCATAGTCTTGATAACCTAGTATAACATGGGAATCATCTCTAGGTTATGGGACCTATGCTAACTAAGATGAGACTTCCAGGTTCTAGGCTGGTTCGTCTTGGATAATCACCCTAATTTTCTTCTAGACATGAAAAGTAAAACTTTTGAGGGAAAGGGATAGGAGTGCTTGAAAGGGAAATGACTTGAAAGCAAACTACCTACTAGCTGATACACCAAAATGAAGGTATGAATTGTAGTATAGAAGATGAAATCAGTGAATAGACTTAGGTCAAGGAGATCAAAACTCACTAAATAGGTTTGCATAAGTACTTCATAGAAGGGTCTGTAGGTGAAAAGAGCAATTTAGTGAAAGAGAGATTCTTTCACAAAAAATAACACCCTTTGGAATTAGACAATAATCTATGACCTACAAACAAACATTCACCTTTGCAACTAGGTATAGGAATGAGACAAGATAGTTAAGGTGTTAAAGTATACCCACAAAAGCACTCACATCAAATCATCCACAATGATAAACAAAATTGGAGAAAAGAAAGAGGGATCAAGAATCCTAAGATATCACTGAGAAGCATGTAAATACTTAATTCATTAAGAGATGACTCACACAAGAAGGCATAGGGACATGAGAGATGTCACAAAATATCTTAAATATCTAAATTATTAATGGGAGGTTATGTTATACACTAAGTTTTCACCCTTGTTTCAAGCTCTCGTAGTCTTGATAACCTAGTATATCATGGGAATCATCTCCAGGTTGTGGGACCTATGCTAATTGAGATGAGACCTCTAGGTTCTAGGCTAGTTCCTCTTGGATAATCACCTTAATTTGCTTTTTTGACATGAAAAGTAAATCTTTTGAGGGAAAGGGATAGAAGGAATGCTTGGAAAGGGAAATGACTGAAAGCAAACTACCTACTAGGTGATACACCAAAATTAGGGTTTGGATCTCAGTATAGAGGAATGGAATCAATGAAAGGCTTAGGTCTAGTAGGTCATAAATTATTGAATAGCCTTGCATAAGTGTTTCATAGGAGGGCCTAAACATAAGACACAACTTATGACCTGCAAGCAGACATTCATTTCTGCAACTCGGTGTAGGATTGAGACAAGACTGTTAGGGGGGGCTGAAGTATGCCCAAAAAAACATCTAAATCAGATCAAACACAATAAAACACAAAATTAAAAAAAGGAAGAGGATCAGGAACCCTAAGATATCACTAAAAACATCATATACTTTAATTCAATAAGAGATAATTTAGACAAGGAAGCATAGGGACATGAAGGATTGTCACAAAATACCTTTGCAATTTGCGTATTATCAATGGGAACTTTAAAACTATATAAGCGAGAGGGTAGAAATGATACCATAGATGACCCTTAAGAAAGATGAATTTCTTCTACAATTGTGAAAAAATTGAGCCCTAAGGCTCCAAAATACAATATATACATACTCAACTGCATGCAGGCAGGAAGCAAGAATCTAACTAGGGTTACAAAACATTTTCCTTAAAATAATAGCTAACCCTAACTCAATCAAGTATAATCATAAAATTATCTCTACAACATCATGGCCGATCAAATATTTGAGTTTACGTGTCCATCCCTATACCTCATTTGCCTACAGACAAGAAACCTAGATCCATCAACTTTCCTGCACAAAGTCTCACCATGAATGCACTAATTTGGTACTCTTAGAAAATAAGAAATGACCAAAGACAGCCACCCAAACCCCTGTCATCATCTTCTCCAATTGCAATCATCCTTGAAACATAAATTTTAGCTACCCATTCTATTGCAACCAACTAATGAATCAAAACCCAGCAAAAACCCTACAGAGAAATATTTAAAATTTGAAATTTAATGGCTAACAGGTGGCACCACACTTTTCCTCCATCGAAAAATGATGTTTAAATCTCAATCTCCTTTTAAAATGCAGCCGTTAGATCTTCTTATTTATCTGGGAATAATTCATCTATAGGATTAACCCCAAGTTCACCTCTGGTTACCTTTTCCCATTGGTTGTAGGACCGCTAATTGTTTTAACTGACTCTGGTTAAGTTTGGTGAACCTAAGAAAAACCTTTAGTCACTGATTCATAGAACCTTACTAACCCTAGTCCTATTTTCCACTTGGAAATCTTTTATTTGCTCCGGCCGCTCTGTCAGCAAACACCTCGACAAGCTTTTGATAGCGGACCCACTCAGACTAAGATTCCAACCTAATGGTAGGCGCATGATGTCATGACCACCGAATATTCATTTAGATCATGTGCTAGTCATTGATCCATTTAATCTAGAACCCCATTTGACAAATGGACCCACCTGTAAATCTTCATCAGCACTTGGCAACCAATCACATCTGAGCACATTAGCACACCTAGCAATAGGGTCCCACAAATTTTACTTTTACTTCAACCAATGAGAAACGAGCATGCCACCTTGACCTGACACTAGACCCACCTAACAAAGCTAAAAATTTGGCAAATCAAATGGTGGGCGTAAAATCACATGTGTCAGAAAAAGGCTATGCGAAGATATGCCAGTCGTTGATCTTCATCGTACTGACATATCTACAGAGACTCTGACATGGCCCCACTGACACATCCCAATCATTGCTATGTGGAACAATCAAATGTGAGCACATCAACAAGAAAGGATCCACCATTAGAGCCTCAATAATAAAGCAAGATCGATGGTTGGTGCATAATTTCACGTGTCAGAAAAACCCCATGAGATTATATGCCAGCCGTTGATCTAGAAGGGACATAGTTTGTCAGGCCCGCTCTCAATTAGAAAAGTCACCACCTCTCAACCAATAGGAAGCATCCATGTAGGACAACATGGTAGTGGACCCACTTGACTTTGAAGCATTGCAAGGAAAGGAAATCTATGGTCATCGCAAGATCGGAAGCCTCTGACAGACCCTTCGCAAACTTACAATGACCGTCAATCTTGCTGAACTGGGACCCCACAAGCTGAGACGACCAAACATTTAAGTGACTACATGACTAAAGGAAGAATAGACCATCCATTGAATCACTAACTGCTAAGGTCTTAACCATGAAACATTGGGGTATTATGCGAACAAGGTATTCACTGAATCATCGGAAGGAAAAGGTAACCGCTGACTGACTTGGAGAACTAGCGACCAGCCAATGAGGATAAAGCACACATGGGTTTTTGAGGATTTAAGTGGTTGAGATAAAGTAACATGAAAATATAAATTGACCTAGGGTTTTTTTAGGGTTTTGGCCTATAACAGCTAGTTTTATGAATTTTTTAAAGGACTTTTCACCTAGCCAGGGACCTAGAAATAGTTGCAGAGACTAGAGGGAAGTAGATAAAGCCATGAAAATTTGCAGAGTGCTTGGAAGGATAAAAATACAAACCTTGACATGGGAATTGGCCAAATTTGTATGCATATGAAAAATTAGGGTAACATTTTGGCTATTTTTGCTAGATGTTAGCCTGCTAGACATTGATCAGTGGCCTTGACATAATCCATTGGGCATGGGTTCACTTTGAGGAACACAAAACTTTGATAGAGAAAAACTAGGACTAGAGGGAAAAACCTGTGCACAGGCACTTCTTGGAAAGTAGGAAACTAAACCTAGAAAATAGGGAAACAAAGTAGAAAACATATTCACAGAATTTACAGAGAGGGATTAACCTCAAAATAGGGCTTCAAGTGGAAACCATTTACTGATATTGGTAAGGTCTCTTCTTCAAGATTTGATAGCTAGAAAGCATTGGATCCCTTGCACTCTGTTATAACAAATGGTCCACCCCAAAAAGAATCAAATTTGGTATGTCTGCCAGGCTTGGATTTGAATTCATCCCATTTGAGAACTACATCTCCAACTTTCAAATTGCTGACCTTGGCTCTTTTATCAAAGTTTTTCTTTGTTTGGATCTGATGGAATTCCATATCTTGCATTGACTTGTTTCTGAATTCCTCTAATTCCATGAGCTGAGCATGTCTGATCTATAAGGGATCTCCTTCCTCAAACAGAGCATAATGAGTGGCCAAGTCTAGAGTTGGTAATTTAGTTAAAATGGACAACTTGGCCTCTCTACCATACACTAGAACATAAGGAGAATTCTCGATGACCTTCTTTGGAGTAATTATGTCTAACCATAAGGCAGACCTAATTTTAGTGTGCCAATCCCTCTGGTTTTCTTGCAGAGTCTTCTTGATTATCCTAATCAAATTCTTATTTGTTGATTCTGCTAAGCCATTGCCCTGAGGGTAGTAATTCAAACTTGTATTCAGATAGATGCCATTCTTGATTGCCCACTTTGAGACTTTGAGGCCTATGGATGCTAATTCATTATCTGATATTATGGAATCTGGAATGCCAAATCTATGAGCTATGTCATCATAAAAACTCAATACAACATTCTCATTTTCTTCCTTTAAAGCAATTTCTTCTATCCATCTAGTGAAATAATCTGTTGTAGTGATTATCCACTTATGTCTGCACTAGATGGAGGATTGATCATGCCAATGAAGTTGATACCCCACTTCATGAAAGGTTGCTCTGTTCTGACTAGCTATAGGGGCAAGGCTGCAAATCTTTCTTTTCCTACAAACATGGCACACTTGATGCATTTTCTCACATACTCATGACTATCCTTAAAGATAAATGGCCAATAGTACTTGACCCTCATGATTTTAAAAGTAGTAGTCCTAGGAGAAAAGTGACCTCCAGAAGGTCCATCATGAAACTCAAATAGGACATCAACTATCTTTTTTGAATCTATGCATCTTAAAAGGACACCACTATGATCCTTTCTAAAAATAACTTCATCTATCAACACCAAAGGAACAGATTGTAATCTATAATATCTTATTTTTGCTAAATCCAAACCTACAGGACATTGTCCTATCTTCAAATAATTGATCATATTAGGCAACCAACTTGTTTCCTTAGCATGTTCTTCTGTAGAATGCACCACGAGAGATGCATCTATTTGCTCTAATTTCTCTGAACTTCCATCCTCTACCAAATGTTCACAAAGACCTCTTCCTCTAACCAGCTTGGTAGTCTGAATATCGATGTCATATTCCATCACCTTGGTGATCCAACCAGCCCTTTTCTCATTTAGGTCTTTGGAAAGAAAAAACTCTTTGACACTTGGATGAGTAACCTTCAAGTGTACCTTGCTACTGGTCAACAAATATTTGAACTTTTTAAGGCTCTTTACCATGGAAAGTAAATGTTTCTCTACAAAAGAGTATCTCTGTTCATACTCTTCTAAACCTTTGCTAAAGAAAGCAATAGGCTACTCCAATCCATCTGAATTTTCTTGGGTCAACATTGTAGATATAGCATCCTAACCTCCATAAGCATAAAGGATAAAATCCTTATAGAAATTTGGGTTTAGGAGAGCAGGGGCTTCTATTAAGGCCTCTTTGATAGCTTGGAAATTAGCTCTCCCTTCTTTGGTCCAACCAAAGCTAAACTCTTCTTTAACATGGCTATCAAAGGCTTGAGTAAATCTACAATGGTAGGAAAGAACCTCCTAACAAAATTAATCTTTCATATGAAAGATTGGAGACTTTTCTTGTGATGTGGTAGGGGTAGCTCTAGGATAGCTACAATTCTCTTAGGATCCATTGTGATCCCTTCTTTAGATACTACATATCCCAATAATTTTCCTTCATGAACTGCAAACACACATTTCTTGGGATTAAGAGATATCCCAAATTCTCTACATCTTTCAAAAATCTTCCTCAAATGTTTGATGTGATCAACTGCATGCTTTGAATAGACAGTTATGTCATCCAAGTAGACTAGTACAAACTTGTACATGAGGCTTTTAAAGGCCATATCCATTGCCTTTTGAAATGTAGCACCTGCATTTGACAAGCCAAAGAGCATCTTTTGATAAGCCATAGTTCCCCACTTGGTTGTAAATGCAGTCATATATTGATCCTCTTCATTTACTAAGATCTGATTCTATCCTAAATAGTCATCCAATAATGAAAATCTCTTGGATCCAGAGACACATTGTAAGATTTGTTCCATAGAGGGTAATGGATGGCGGTCTTTTAGAGAAGCCCTATTAAGATCCCTGAAGTCAACACATAACCTCAATTCCCCATTCTTCTTCCTAATAGGAATAAGGTTGGAAACCCAACTAGTATGTTTAGTGGGGTAGATGATACCACTTTCTATCAATTTGAGTACTTCTTTATGCATAAGTGGCTCAAGCTTGGGATTAACAGGCCTTTGCTTTTGTCTTACTGGCTTAGCATTAGGTTCTAATTCAATGGTGTGCTGTGAAAGGGTAGGATCAAAACCCTTGAGGTCTTCATATTTCCATGGAAAAACATCACTGAATTCTTTGAAGAATTGGGTATAAGCTTGCTTTTCCAATTCAGTGTTTACTTTTCCAAATTGTAAGCTCTTACCTAGTTCCAACTCTAATTCAACACAATGTTCTTGTTAAAATACCAGGCCAACTTTATTCTTCTTAATTTCATCATCTTTGTTGAAAAGAGTCTCTAAGGTGACAAGAACTCTAGGCATCTTATTACAGTTAAGTTGTATCACTTGATCACCATAGTTTTGTGATAGCCTATCTTGATTGTACTCTGAAAAAGAATCTTCATGAAACAAGAATTCCAAAATTTGTTCATCAATGTCAAACACTTTCCAATTGACATCATTATAAGGAATATAGGGTCTGACAATCACCTTGATATGTTGTTGATCCATTTCTTTTCAAATGCTATTTGGAATATCATACTGATATCCAACAGTAGCTAACCTATCTGCATTTTGATTTAGCTTCCTAGGGATAGCAACAATATTGAAAGAACAAAAATCTTCAATTGCATCCCAAACTCTATGTTTGTATGCTTTCAAAGTGTCATTTTTGGTTGCACTTATCCCTCTTACTTGGCTGACAATTAACTCACTATCACCATAAACTTTGAAGGCCTTAAGCCCTCTTTTTCTAGCCCATTCTAGTCTATTGACTAGGCTTTCATACTCTACAGTATTGCTAGTGTAGGAGAAACTGAATCTAAAAGTAGTATAATACCTTTCTCCTTTTTGGGACACTAACATAGCACCACCACCAGAACCATGTCTACTTCTAGCTCCATCAAAAAATAGTTCCCAAACCTGATTGCTCTGATTCTCTGAATCAGTGTTTTCTTTGAAAAGGCTTGGCTCTATGACTCCACTTTCTTGTATCAAATAACTTCCCAAACCAAAATCCCAAACAAGATTTTCTTGGGCCTTTGAAGTTCTTTCATCTAGAAGAATATCAAGGATACCTCCTATCTTCGTGCTTGCTTCACTAATAGTTTGGAAGTCACTGTCATCAAATATGGGGCAATTTATGTTGATGGTATTGGACACATATGGTTCTATATGGTGTGCTTCCAATGGTTTTTACTTAATGGTGACCTTGGTCCCATACCTTGTATGAAAAAGCATGTGGGACCAATCAGAATATAGGTAGCCTCCTATCTTGGCTGTAAACTCCATTGAAAGACATATAGCAAATAATGCAGGGAGATCTATGATATATATATCAAGGAGGATGGAAAAAATAGGACTAGCATGAAGGATCAGATTGGTATCCTTAGCCACACCTATATTATTGACTCAGGATCCATCAATTTGTGTAACCTTCTTTTGGAAGGGTTCATATTTTAGTCCTAATTGGTCAGCTACTTTCTTGGGCATTATAGTGCTAGTAGCTCCACTATCTACCATACAATTATGCACTAAAGATTTTCCTATAATTAAAGATACATAAAAGGGAGGTGGCTTTGAATTAATACCTTGTGTGACATTGGTCTTGGAGCTACTACTTGGAGCCTCCTTTTCTTGATCAGTGTTAACCAACACTAGCTTTGCAACTTCTTTTGCAGGTTGAGGAGTTGTCACTTCTATCATGGCCTTCTTCAAAATTTCAAGCTGTCCTAGAAGAGCCAAAGAGTTCCACATAGACATGGTGACATTCACCTTCTTCATGTTGTCTAAAATGTTATAAGGTGTCACAATGTGTACTCTCTATTGTGCCTTTACTATAATGGACCCCACTTCTTTGGAAGTCTGAACTTCTTTGCTTGTGATGACAGGAACCTCCTTAGGTGTGATGGGAGTGTCTTGTTGCAGTGGCTCTGTAGATGTAGTGGCTTTGGCATTGGAGTTTGTTCTCTCCATGTCTTGAGCTCTTCTTTTTTCTCTTGTATAAGCAACAAAAGAAACTTCATCATTAACTCCATTGAAGTCTAGTTGCTCCCAATTGAAAAGAGTAGTCTCCTTTTGTTTTGATTCTTGTTGAGGCACTAAGCCACTGGATGAAACCTCTGATCGAGCTTTGGAAGCATTTTGAACCATTAAAGCTTGGTTCATCCATCCATTTGAACATGTAGCTTGATTATGAGGCTGATTACAAGGAAAGCACCATTCATTTTCTATAGCCATATTATTTTGACTAGGAACCATGTCCCTCACCAGATTTGCAAAATTTAGAGGTGTAGGGTTATATGGTTGGAATGGTCTTTGATTAAAAATTTTCCTTTTCCCTTGATAGCCTCCTTGGTATGGTGGCCTATTTTTCTGATAAGGTTGTCCTTGATTCTCATGTGATTGATTAGGATGTTGGCCTTGTGACTGAAATGGTGGTCTGATTCCTTGACCTTGTTTCTTCAAATTTGTAACCTCTTTAGTCAAGGTCTGCAACAAATTTGTCATTTCTTGCTAGCTTCTTTGTTGGCTATTCTTTATCTCTTGCAGCTCTTGAGAGAAACTAGTTGTTAGCTCTTGACCACAGGTACTGGCCTGAGGTGCTAATATGGTGGGAATAGAGGTAAATGGGGGTACTTGTGTAGGTGAAAAGGGTTGAAGGCTAGGGAAGATGGGCATTGGAGGCCTTCTAGAAATCATGCCTACTTGGATTAAACAATTTTCAGCATTGACAGCTATGTCGAAAGCTTGGGGTAAAGAAGTACCACCCATGGACTGGATCATGATAGAAATTTGACCATTCAAACTTTGTAGGTAATATAGGAAAGCATGGTCAGTTGATGGCCTTACTGATACTAGAATTCTATTCCATGTTTTGAGGAATCTACTACTATAATCTATCATTTTCTCTTGAGGGTCTCTCTTAATAGTTGTTAACTATTCTACCAGAGACAAGTTGTCTGATTTATCCTCAAAATGCTTACTTAATGCATCTCCTAATTCATCCCATTAAGTAATAGAACCAACAGTTAGAGTTCTAAACCATTGAAGAGCCTTACCTTTTAGAGAGGTTGCTAATAATTTTGTGGCCACATCCTCTTGGGTTATGTTGTGTATGCTGCAGATGGTGGTCACATCTCTTATGTGTTCAAAAGAAGTTGTCTGCCCTTCAGTAGTGAAATCAGGAATACTCTTAAGTGCCACCAAGGGAACATCATGATGTTGAGCAAAGGCTAATGGAATCCCTTGGTTCAATGGTGCAAAGGTAAACTATCTAGCCATTGTAGGAGTTGGAATCTGAAGATTAACAACTATGTGAGCTGTAGTTACTACTAGATTTGAATCCTCTTCTAGATCCCTGGATAGAGATCTACCTCTTCTTCTTGAATGAAAGGGTGAAGGTCTCCTTTTTGAGGTATCAGGAGGTGTAGACTAAGCTCTCCTTGTAGGGGATGTTCTTTGAGTTGACCTACCTTTATGACTTCTTTTTTAGGGCAACTCTAAAAATTGAGTAGGCCTTGAGCTCCTAGTCTCAATCTTTCTCATAAACCTTAAACAAGGTTGGCTTGGATCTTCGATATCAGTGGAGTCACAAGATATACTTGATAGAAAAACTTCTTCAAGTCTATATTATGCAATCAGTATATCGAAGATAACATAACCTTCAAACAATGAACTTCTTTTGTAGTCCAATCGGGCATGCCGGAATTGTTATACACTAAGTTTGCACCCTTGTTTCAAGCTCTCGTAGTCTTGATAACCTAGTATAACATGGGAATCATCTCCAGGTTGTGGGACATATGCTAACTAAGATGAGACCTCAAGGTTCTAGGCTAGTTCCTCTTGGATAATCACCTTAATTTTCTTTTTTGACATGAAAAGTAAATCTTTTGAGGGAAAGGGATAGAAGGAATGCTTGAAAAGGGAAAGGACTGAAAGCAAACTACCTACTAGGTGATACACCAAAATTAGGGTTTGGATCTCAGTATAGAGGAATGAAATCAATGAAAGGCTTAGGTTTAGTAGGTCACAACTTACTAAATAGGCTTGCATAAGTGTTTCATAGGAGGGCCTAAACATAAGACACAACTTACGACCTGCAAGCAGACATTCATTTTTGCAACTCGGTGTAGGATTGAGACAAGCTTGTTAGGGGGATGAACTATGCCCATAAAAACATCTAAATTAGATCAAACACAATAATGCACAAAATTATAGAAATTAAGAGGGATCAGGAACCCTAAGATATCATTGAAAACATCATATACTTTAATTCAATAAGAGATAATTTAGACAAGGAAGCATAGGGACATGAAGGATTGTCAAAAAATACCTTTGCAATGTTTGTATTATCAATGGGAACTTTACAACTGTATAAGCAAGAGGGTAGAAATGATACCACAGATGACCCTTAAGAAAGATGAATTTCTTCTACAATTGTGAAAAAAATGAACCCTAAGGCTCCCAAATACAATATATACATACTCAACTGCATGCAGGTAGGAGTCAAAAACCTAACTAGGGTTACAAAATATTTTCCTTGAAATAATAGCTAACCCTAACTCAATCAAGTCCAATCATAAAAGTATCTTTGTAGCATCATGGCCAATTAGATATTTGAGTTTACATGTCCATCCCTGTACCTCATTTTCCTATGGACAAGCAACCTGGATCCATCAACTTTCCTACACAAAGTCTCGCCATGAATACACTGATTTGGTACTCTCAAAAAACAAGAAATGACCAAAGATGGCCACCCAGACCCCTATTATCATCTTCTACAACTGCAATCATCCTTGAAACATAAATTTTAGCTACCCATTCTATTGCAACCGACCAATGAATCAAAACCTAGCAAAAACCCTGTAGAGAGATATTTAAAATTTGAAATTTAATGGCTAACAGGTGGCACCACACTTTTCCTACATCTATGGCCAATGTTTAAATCTCAATCTCCTTTTAAAACATGGGCATTAGATCTTCTTATTTACTTGGGAACCATTCATCTGCAGGATTAACCCCAAGCTCACCTTGGGTTACCTTTTCCCATTGGTCGCAGGACCGCTAATTGTTTTAATTAACTCTGGTTAAGTCTGGAAAACTTGAGAAAAACCTTTAGTCACTGATTTGTGGAACCTTGCTAACCTTGGGCCCATTTTCCACTTGGAAATCTTTTATTTTCTCTGGCTGCTCCATTAGCAAACACCTCGGCAAGCTTTTGACAGTGGACCCACTCAGACTGAGATTCCAATCTAATGGCAGGCACATGATCTCATGACCACCGAATATTCCTTTAGATCATGTGCTAGTCATTAATCCATTTAAGCCAGAACCCCCTCTAACAAAAAGACCCACCTAAAAATCTTCATCAACACTCGACAACCAATCACATCTAAGCACATCAGCACACCTGGCAACATGGTCCCACAGATTTTCCTTTTACTTTGACCAATGAGAAATGAGCATGCCACCTTGACCTAGTACTAGACCCACCTAACAAAGCTAAACATTTGGCAAATTGAATGGTGGGCGTAAGATCACATGTGTCAGAAAAAGGCTATGCAAAGATACACCAGCCATTGATCTTCATCCTACTGACATATCTGTAGAGACTCTAACATGGCCCCACTGACACATCCCAATCATCACTATGTGGACCAATCAAATGTGAGAACATCAACAAGAAAGGACCCACCATCAGATCCTTGACAATAAAGCAAGATCGATGGTTGGTACATAATCTCATGTGTCAGAGAAACCCCATGAGATTATACGCTAGCTGTTGATCTAGAAGTGACACAGTCTGCTAAGCCTGCTCTCAATCAGACAAGTCACCACCTCTCAACCAATAGGAAGCCTCCATGTAGGACAATGTGGTAGTGGACCCACTTGACTTTGAAGCACTACAGGGAAAGGAAATCTACGGTCGTCGCAAGATTGAAAGCCTCTGATAGACCCTTTGTGAACTTTCAATGACCATCGATCTTGCTGAACTGGGACCCCACAAGCCGAGACCACCAAAAATTTAAGTGACTACATGACTAAAGGAAGAATAGACCACCCACTAAATCTCTAACCACTGAGGACTTAACCGTGAAACATTGGGGTATTATGCAAACAAGGTATTCGCTGAATCGCAGGAAGGAAAAGGTAACCACTGATTGACTTAGAGAACTAGCAACCAGCCAATGAGGATAAAGTGCACATGGGTTTTTGAGGATTTAAGTGTCTGAGATAAAGTAACATGAAAATAGAAACTGGCCTAGGGTTTTTTTAGGGTTTTGGCCTATAACGGCTAGTTTTATGAGTTTTTTAAAGGACTTTTCACCTAGCGAGGGACCTAGAAATAGTTATAGAGACCAGAGAAAAGTAGATAAAGCCATGAAAATTTGTAGAGCACTTGGAAGGATAAAAATGAAGACCTTGAGATGGGAATTGGCCAAATTTGTATGCATATGAAAAATTAGGGTAACAAGTTACAGAATGGAGAAAACCAGAGGACAAAAAAATTTCACAGATAGCCTTCTAAGAAAAGAGACTTTTCTATTTTACAAAAATGTCAACTCTAGGCACTGCGTGTAGGGAGATATATATAGTTCTTTTTTGGAGCCTTAGTGCTCAGAGTTGACATTAAAAAAAAAAAGAAAAGTCTCTTTTCTTAGAAGGCTATCTGTGACATTTTTCTGTCCTCTAGTTTTCTACATTCTGTAACCCCCCATTGATAATTTAGATATTGAAGTTATTTTGTGACATCTTTCATGTCCCTATGCCTTCTTGTGTGAGTCATCTCTTAATGAATTCAGTATTTACATGCTTCTCAGTGATATCTTAGGGTTCTTGATCCCTCTTTCTTTTCTGCAATTTTGTGTATCATTGTGGATGATTTGATGTGAGTGCTTTTGTGGGTATACTTTAACCCCTTAACTATCTTGTCTCATTTCTATACCTAGTTGCAGAGGTGAATGTTTGTTGACAAGTCATAGATTGTTGGCTAATTCCAAAGGGTGTTATTGTTTGTGAAAGATCTCTCTTTCCCTAAATAGCTCTTTTCACCTACGGACCCTTCTATGAAGTACTTATGCAAACCTATTCAGTGAGTTGTGATCTCCTAGACCTAAGTCTATTCACTGATTTCATCTTCTATACTGCAATTCATACCTTCATTTCGGTGTATCACCTAGTAGGTAGTTTTCTTTCAATTCATTTCCCTTCCAAGCACTCCTTCTATCCCTTTCCCTCAAAAGTTTTACTTTTCATGTCTAGAAACAAATTAGGGTGATTATCTAAGAGGAACCAGCCTAGAACCTAGAGGTCTCATCTCAATTAGCATAGGTCCCACAACCTAGAGATGATTCCCATGTTATACTAGGTTATCAAGACTATGAGAGCTTGAAACAAGGGTGCAAACTTAGTGTATAACAAGACCTATTTGGACTAATTAGGACCTAATAGGACCTATTAGGACCTATTAGGACTAATTACGACCTATTAGGACCTAATAGGACATATTAGAACCTAATTAGGACTAATTAGGACCTATTAGGGCTAATTAGAACCAATTAGACTTAGTTAGACTCAATTAGAACCAATTAGGACCTAATATGACCTATTAGAACCAATTAGGACCTAATTAGACTCAGTTAGATCCAATTAGACTCAATTAGAGCCAATTAGGACCTAATAGGACCTATTATGACTAATTAGGACCTAATTGAGCCTATTAGGACTAATTAGGACCTAATAGAACCTATTAGGACCCAATAGGACCTATTAGAACTGAATAGTCCACCTATTAGGACCTAATAGGACCTAATAGGACTTATTAGAACCAAATAGTGTTGGACCTAATTAGACTCAATTAGAACCAATTAGGACCTAATTAAATGCAATTAGAACCAATTAGATCCAATAAGACTCAATTAGATCTTATTAGAACTAATTAGGACCTATTAGGAGCAATTAGTACCAATTAGGACCAATTAGGACCTAATATGGACCAACTAGACTCAATTATGACCAATTAGGAATAATTAAGACCTAATTAGGACCTATTAGATTCAATTATGACCTATTAGATCTAATTATACTCAATTAGGACCAATTAGGCTCAATTGGGACAAATTAGGACCTAACATGACCTATTAGACTCAATTAGGAGGTCAACTAGACTCAATTATGACCAATTAGGAACAATTAAGACCAAATTAGGACCTATTAGATTCAATTATGACCTATTAGATCCAATTATAGTCAATTAGGACCAATTAGGACCAATTAGACTCAATTAGGACCAATTAGGACCTAATATGGACCAATTAGGACCTAACATGACCTTTTAGACTCAATTAGGACCAATTAGGACCTAATATTGACCAACTAGACTCAATTAGGACCTAATTAGGACCTATTAGATTCAATTATGACCTATTAGATCCAATTATACTCAATTAGGACCTAAGATGACCTATTAGACTCAATTAGGACTAATTAGACTCAATTAGGAGTAATTTATACTTCATACATGTGTAAGAAATGCTCAAGAATCACAAGCTCAACAAGCTACCCAACCTTCAAAAGTTGTAGAAGGGTCATCACAAGCTCAACAAGCCCAACCTTCAGAAGTTGGAGAAGGGTCATCACAAGCTCAACAAGCACAAGTCTCAGAATATCAAATAAGTACACATCTCTCTCTTTCTCTCACTGACTCTCTCGATTTAGTCACTATCTCAATTTAGTCTCTTATTGGTGAATATACATTCTGGGTCTTTCCCCTAAGAAGAAGTTATTGTTTTTGTTGTGTACATGCAGCCTTTGATTATGAAAA
Organism: Chamaecyparis obtusa; assembly: GCA_027943335.1. NCBI lineage: Eukaryota > Viridiplantae > Streptophyta > Pinopsida > Cupressales > Cupressaceae > Chamaecyparis > Chamaecyparis obtusa. The sequence continues at coordinate 645,582 of BSBK01005380.1, forward strand.
TGTTGGACAAGGGGCATCCCAAGTTGAATCAACCCAAGGTCAAAAAATTATGTGTTTCTCTCATTAATGTATAAATTATTATAGGTAGAACATGTTCAAGAGCTTGTAAATACTTATTTCATGAAGGTCCCCTTAAGATGAGATAGTAAGATTTTTTATTTTATTTTATCTGCAGTGGAAGTGCAAGAAACATATGTGAATGATAGTCTACTCCAACAGTTGAAGAGAAAAATAAATCATAAAAGCATAGATCATTTAATTGAAATGGATGTGGAAAAATTGAGAGATTATGCTAAAAAACCCATAAATATTATGAAGAGGGCATTGAATAAAAAGTCTAAGAAAATAATGAAACAATTTGAGAATCTTGGTACACTTCTTAAAGATGAGTTAAAAATGCAAATGACATTCAGGATGAAAGCTTTGACGACATTCCATTGATTTCTACAGATTATGACCATATTTCAGGTTTGATCAAAATTGGTATGTGTGTGTTTATGTACATGTTTTTAAAAATAATTCATAAACTCGATTCATTTAAATAAATCTTATTTAATTTATATTTGCAAGTTCCTAAAATTAAAAGTTCACTTTAAATGTAGGACATATTTTTGCAGTAGTAGTAGAGCCTGGAAATGTGGAAGGTGTTAGTTACTATTTATTATGTTGTTGCAAGGGGGTAACACAGAATGAAACAAGTGATGGAATTATGTTTCCCACAGGTTCTAGTACTGTATTTAAGTTTGTTTATATGGTTAGTATTTATCACATCTATATATTTAACATTGAGGAACACATTGTGCAGGTTCAGTTGTCGTGCAAGGAACATATTTGAAACAAACCAAAATACTTAAACATGAGATTCATTTTTATTGATTATCAACCTAACAATAAGGTTTATCATTATAGTCATCTTGTAATTTCCACCATCCTATCTCTTGTTCCTGTGACGGGATGTGGCATTCGTAAGTGGAGACTTGATACTGACGACCATGAGAGAATATTAAATGTTATTCAAGAGAGAGAGATGAACCACTTGATGTGGACTGAATCACACATGGAATATGATTTGAACTAAATTTTTCACGGGTGAGACCAGAGGTTTTCTTAGCTCCATTCTTTCCTACTAGCTCCCATAGTGAATGGAACTTGAATTAAATTAAAAATTAAGAATATATAGATCTCAAATTTATGTCTTACAAGTGGATATGATATATTAATTATCTACCTGAATACGAAGTACTCTAACTTTGGAATATGAATGTGTGTATGTATTGAATTTTCATGTGTTACATTAGGACGTGCATGTTTTAAATATAAAATCTACTTGAAGTACAACAATATTAAATTAAAAGTATGTGCACAACTATTATCAAATGTACATTTAAATATAAGTAAGACTCAATGAAACATCTAGGGACCTCAATTATATAGCTCACATGTGTAAAATTTACATCATTCATAAATTTCATTATAAACATGTGTACAATCAAACATCATTCATGTATGTAATCTATTGAAATCAAGTTCATCAAATTTAAATTAAACATGTACATGTGTATGTAATCTATTGAAAGTATTGAAAATTTACAAGTTCATCACACATGCACATGTATCTAGAGTGAAAGTATATATATATATAACATGCATGAAACATCAATCATGTGTGTAGATCAAGTACTATAAATATGAAACATATGAATCAATCATGTGTCAAACATTCTATCAAAAGCCCATCTAGAAATGAAATATAACATCAAACACATCAATCGGTCATGTAGAGTCTAGAAATGAAATATAGTTCATCAAACACATGTGAATATATATATATATATATATATATATATATATATATATATATATATATATATATATATATATATATATATATATATATATATATATATATATATATATATATATATATATATATATATATATATATATATATGAAATATGTCTCTAATCAAATATGAAAGTGCCTAGGACTCATCATGTCAACTCCTGACTAAGTGGTCACACCTAGAGTGACTATCATGCTGTGAAGGATGAGTAGATCCCTACAAAGAAAGAGATATATAAATTAAAATATATAAACATTGTACAAAGATATCTTAAGTTTCATTTAAAATATTGTACAAGAAAATATGTTATAAAGTGTGTACACATAGATAATAAATTAAAAACTCACTTGTCCACTACTAATGGCATCATCAAGTGAGTCTCGACGATGTACACGATTAGTACCCAAAGAAGGAGTAACAAGAGGCATATCTTGGTAGACAAAAAATATATATCATATATATACATGTGTGTGTGTGTGTGTGTGTGTGTGTGTGTGTGTGTGTATATATATATTGATTGATTGAAATTTTGAAAATAAATTTAAGTTTAATTGTAACATTAAATACATGTATATAATCTGATTTATACCTGCGTAGGTGGTGGGAACTGATAGTACTCAGATTTCCTGGCCTCAATCCTATCAACCAAGGTATCAAGATTTTTTTGTGTCTGGTCCAGGCTAAAATTTGAATCTACAACATGAGTAGACTGCACATGCCTTTCTAATGATGAATGCAATGGACTAACCAGATGCGATGGCATGGAAGTTGTATCATCATGTGTCAACAAATCTGGATAACATGTAGTGGTCATGCTGAACTCAACATCATCAAGGCCAACATTAGAGAAATGATGCAATGCACCGAATGAAGGGTCTGTACACTATGCCTCTCCCTATACAGCAATAGAGGGGTCAGTAGGTGGATCCTCAGGAGCACTACCACTATGGCCATGGTCTAGGTGAGAAGGATGTGGCTAACCATATCTGACAGTACCCACATGAGATCTAACCTCTGATATGGGGATATCATGCTCTGCTGCTATAAATACATATGCATCCAATAGATCCTCAGCCAAGCTAGTCAGTGTCACATGTCTCATCTCTCCTATAAGTCCCTCTAGGCTAGAAAGTGAAGGGATTCCTATTGTAGTGTACATGTCATCTGCAGTCCTGCTAGTGGATGCTCCACCTTACGATCTAGAGTGTCGTTATTCGGATAACGACCATGGGTAGCTAGAAATCTAAGCTATATCAATGTTGATATAGAAGGATCCTCACACTTGGTAACCTAATACCCCTTCACGTAATTTTTATCTACATAAGATGGGAAAAATTCCCCTTTGAAGGTCACTTTAGGCACTAAAGCCTATACCTCCTTAACAGAAAGACCAAAGCCAACCTCTTGTCTCTTCCTCTCAAGTATGACCTCTATAATATTTGGGGCATAGGGAGTAGTACCATGAATGTCATCCCTAATGCTAATCAAGCTATTAAGGATGGACTAACACGTGCTCTTATAGACAGTAGAGCTAGATGGATTATTTATAGATTCTTGCAATCATTGAATCTCTCTATTAGTGTGTGAAAATAGTTCTACAGGGGAAATCGGTACATCTACCATGTGTGATGTGCAATAATATATTTGATAGATCTAGAATATGTATGTACCTGAAATATTTTATTTACTGTCAAATAAAGTCTACATATACATGTACATTTTCCTAATTTAAATAAAAATAAAATTAAATATTATGCACGTTTCATTACATTATTTGAAAGTAAAATCAATTACATAAATTAAATGTTTAAATATAAATTACATTTTAATGGGTCTAATGGGGTCTTAAATGGTCATATTGTATGCACCCTAAAATGGTCACCTAGACTTTGGGCCCCCATTCAACAATTTATCAAATCCCTAAATCAATATTTTCAAAAATCAATATTTTCAATTATATCAATTTCCTTGATCAAATCCTAGTTTATCATTTTCAATTATTTGCCTTGGGCTAACCATTTTATCCTAAAGTCTTTATTTATTTAAAAGGAATTTCTTCCTTTTTTATTAAATAAAAAGCCCCCACTTTTCCTCTTATCCTAAGTTGCACAAATAAAGCATTATTCTTATTTTATAAAAAGAAGAAAAGCACTTTTTGTCTCATATGGACACAAAATTCAACTCTTATTTTCTCATTGAAAGATATTTGTGCACATGGATTGCTCCTCTTTCAAGCTCCACCCTTGATTAGATCTTTTGCCTCTTAATCTCAATGGTCCATTCCTTTTCATTTCCTATAAAAGAAGAGTTCTCTTCCTCATTTTCATATGCATTTTTGAATACTAATGTTATGTTGCAGGTTTTCTAGGTCACTTTGGAGCTTTTGAAGATTTGGAGCATTCTTGGCTTTTGCATCTACATGCTATCATAGTTTCATTTCTCAAATGGTGCACTTCTCTAAGTCATTATATCCAAGAGAATCCATGAATAGAAAACCTTAGAAAGTGACCTAGAGCTCTTTATGTATGGAGTTGCAAGATTATTTAAAATTTGCTCTTAGCTAGAGCTATTAAGCTAATGACCTTGTTAGTCAACCACACAATGAGAGATTCAAATGAAGACAAGAAAAAGAATGCCAATATCTCCAAGAATCACTATGAAATGCAATGCAATGCTATACTATGAATGAAAGTGCAAAATAAGCTATAGAAATGAAAGTACAAACTAAACTATGAAAGGAAAGATGCAAGTATTACAAAGCCTCCTAATTAAGCTAGATGAAGTAATCTAAAGCATAAAGGAAACTAAGATAAATATGAAGCTATGAATGCCATGACAATGCAAGAAATGAAACTATGATAGCATGTAGATGTAAAAGCCAAGAATGCTCCAAATCTTCAAAAGCTCCAAAGTGACCCAGAAAACCTATAACATAACATTAGTATTAAAAAATGTGTATGAAAATGAGGAAGATAACTCTTCTTTTATAGGAAATGAGAAGGAATGGACCATTGAGATTAAGAGGCAAAAGATCTAATCAAGGGTGGAGCTTGAAAGAGGAGCAATCCATGTGCACAAATATCCTCCAATGAGAAAATAAGAGTTGAATTTTGTTTCCATATGAGACAAAAAGTATTTTTCTTTTGTTTATAAAATAAGAATAATACTTTATTTGTGCAACTTAGGATAAGAGGAAAAGTGGAGGCTTTTTATTTAATAAAAAGGGAGGAAATTATTTTTAAATAAATAAAGACTTTAGGATAAAATGTTTAGCCCAAGGCAAATAATCAAAAATGATAAAATAGGATTTGATCAAGGAAATTGATATAATTGAAAAATGTTGATTTTTGAAAATATTGATTCAGAGATTTGATAAATTGCTGAATGGTGACCCAAAGTCTAGGCAACCATTTTAGGGTGCATACATTTTCCCCTCTTTGAATAATGTGAGATCAACTCGGGATCACATGTGGTTAAAGAATGGAATTGAAGTGTGAGATTGATTTGGGATCACAAAACAATCCAGACATGTGTTCAATGGATGGGAACATATCAGGACAAAGATAAGCAAGCTGAAAGACAAGACCAACACCGTTTCTATTAAGTGATAATCAAGTCTAAAAATAAGAGATAAGAATCAAAAGACAAAACCAACACTATTGTTGTGAAGTGATAGTCAAGTCTCAAAATAAGAATCTCAAGCTGAGCTGAATGATAAAGCTGAATCAAAAGATTAAAGCTGATAGGTACTACCCCCTCAGAATCAAAATCAAAATCAGGTAGAGGAGAAAAAAAAAATAATAAACTTGATCAAGTCATTAGAAATCATAATCAAAGGTGAAAAGATGATAGGATAACCATCAAGAAGTGAAGACATGCCCCAGTTTGACTAAGTCAAACCTTAGAGAGAGAAAGTGAGTAAAAGTGAATAATAGACTAGGAGTTTGAAACAGATGGGGATGAAGAAATGAAGGTGCCCCAACAAAGATCAAAGAATCAGGCCTCAAATGGTCAGCCAACTATGTAAAAGAAGGAAAAAAATTTGAAATGCTATTTTGACTATCAAGATGATCTTGAATTTTGATTTCAAGTCTGAAAATAGATCCAGGATGTCGAAATTAGCTAGGGGTGTAATTTTTGCACAATTCCAAGGTGTTTTGAAAATTAGGTCAAAAACTCAAAAATGCTATAAAAGGGGTGAAAAGGTCATAGAAAAGGATGTGATATGAGAGAAAAGAAGTGAAAGACATGATCGAGAAAAGAAACGGCGAGCGCAGTTGACCGACTAGTCCATGAAAGATGAAAGGAGAGCTCTCTCCATATGCAAGATGCAAAACTAACTAACATGAACCTAAAAATACAAGCTACTATGAAAAGTGGTTGACTTGCAAGGTCACAATGCCAATAGACATCTAATAATCATCATTGAGCTTTATTGGTAGTGTTGTAAGATCATACAATACACACTAGTATAACTATGGGTATATGAATATGATCTATATCAGATGAAATGTGGGAATCACACCTAGGCACCTGTTGGTTGTTCCCTTTGATGTTCAAAACTTGCAGATGTATACTTTGATGGATAACTATAATGAAACTTTGACTCTATCACCACTCCAAAGTCTACAAGGAAGAGGGCCAATTAACAAGGATCAAGGAGATCCTCCTACACTTTGAGCCTCAGTGCTCAGGCGGGTGTACCCTTGACTCACTTCTTCAAAGGAGTCTCTAAACAATATATAACTATACCCTTTACTATCTGATTGAAAGGTTTATCATTTAATTATGTGTGTGTGATTGGTGATGATGGAATGCTTCCAGAGAATGGATCAGTGCCTTATCCTAGGGTAGAGAGTCACTTAACAACCTATATCACCCTAAAACCTTAACTAAAAAATATATAGACTCAGAGTAAGTGCTTTGCCTATTACTCCCCTCACTCACATATCAGGACATCAAATCCTTATCCTTCCATGAACTCACTGAACTTACCATAAAAACTTTAATCCTAACTTTGTTAGGAACTCAAAGATAACCCCAAATAGTCTTTGTTTACCATATGCTAACTGACTTTGTGAAATCAACATATATGAGCTCAAGAGAAAAATAAAGACATACACCAATATGAGATTGGAATCCAAAATATTCTCACTAAGACTTGCAGAATCAATACATTACCAAATGACAAAATGCACAAAGGAAACAAACCCTAAATCCAGGCTCTCTTTATTCAAATTTTCACTATCAACAATTTGGGACCAAAACCAAAAGAATTGGAACCCCTGCAAACTCAAAAAGTCTGCAACTTATACCCCCCTAGTCATCTTGGAAATTTGCAACAAGCTACGGATGACTAGGGGTAGGGTTTCAACCACCCAACCTGCTAGAAACAATCATGAATTTAATTTAGGGGTGGGTAACACATCCAATCCAGGAAAGAGGAAATCCTGAACTGATCCTTAATTATTAAAATCTTCTCTGCAAGTACAAATAATCACAAAACCAGGCTCAAAAGGACACCCTGTAACATGCCTTGAGCCACAACTGCAACGTACATGCTCGGTAAATGAGCACTAGACATCCTAGACCACACTACAAATGGAAAACCAATCACTTCTCACCAAATAGGGTTGTTTCTGCATTGAATTCCATAAAAAATCGTACCCTCTATCACTAGAAACTCTTAGAAATTCAAATTTGAATCTCAATGGTTATCTCTTTGGCACCTGCAGAGAAACGACGGCCAAAATTTAAACCTTTACCAACTTTAAAACGCAGCCATCTGATCAATCTCCCTTTGCGGGCTTTATGACTTTCCTCAAAAGTGGTCCCAGTCAAACTTAGCAAATTGGCAATAAAGAACCTTCGCCAATTCATGAAACACTTCACTCCTTCGCTAAATAATTTAGTGACTTCCTGACTACCATTCACCAAATCGCCAAACAAACTAGCGAATGACCTTTTTATTGTGCGAATGTGTGAACACATTGAATTTTGTCGGCACTGCCAAATCTTTATCCACTCCACCAAACCTCAGACCCCATCTAGGCCCACTCGATGCCACATGTCATCATGCCATTCATTGCAACTACCAAGTCACCTAAAATAGGACCCACCACCGAGAAAAACCTTACCCTTTGGGAAGATCAGATGGTGGTCGCATGATGACAAAGGGGAGGAATATTCCTCACGATCATGCGGCAACTGTAGATCTCATCTGCATTGTTACTCCACTTAAGAAATACCATGCCCACCTACCATCCTGCCACCTTAGACCAATCAGAAGATGCCAAATCACCACCTACCACCAGGCTCAGGAAGGAAAAAACCTTGTCACATAGTCGCAAGCTATGAAAATGGCCCTTGCAATCATGCGACAAGGCCATAGGACCGCCACCTCAAAATCCTCTAACAGCGGGCCCACCACGTGTATCCACCTTCCTACCACATCAATAGCTCTTGTTAAAGCACAAAGATTAAAAGGCTTGCATCTTTTCCTTGCAGTATAGCGACAACCATCGATCCTTTCTGAAGTTTAACCACACCAAGCAATGAGAAGAACTAGGTCCCACCAACCGATCGCACTTGGGCAGTTAAGACCGAGGTAAAAAACACACAAAGTTTTCAGCACCAAAAGACAAGTGCACAAAAGTTGGAAGGCACAAGGTCAAAAATAATGAGGGTTTTCACAGAGACTGAAAACATCATGGATTTTCAAAAATACTGTGGGTTTTCGACACTATGGCAGATTTTAAAATTTATTTCCTGCAAACCTTAGAACTTGAAAAACTTTCTGGATTTTGCAATTTAGCACGTGCAATCTGAGCTAGAGTAAGGTGACATAATGAAGAACACAGGGTAGGACACTTTACAAAAACATTTGCAGGGAAGAGGCCATTTTCATAGGATTTTGCTATGACAAAAAAATGACTTAACAGTGGCTCTATCTGGGGATGATGGGTAACTTGTGCCCATGCAAGAATTTAGGATTTCTGGGAGAGCAGACCACCCACTGGACAAAAATAGGGAATTCAAAAACTAGCAACCGGAAAAAAAACTGAAAGACCAGGGAAAATCAGGGTAGGGGCAAGCAACCTATATATAGAGATCTACAAAATGTACAACCCTAACTACTATTCATGGAAAACAGAGTACTTCAAATGAAGTACTGCTTCAAGAATTGTCCATGAACTGGCAACTCTTGAATATCACCATTAAAATCCTTGATGATGTAAGAATCTTGGCCCCACTTCTCATGAATTAGATATGGCCCTAACTAGATGGGATCAAATTTACCATGCTTCCCCTTATCCTCCAATTTGGCATTCCAAACTAACACCAAATCACCAGGTTCAAACTTCCTATCAACAGTTCTTTTATCATATAAATTCTTAACCTGCAACTACAATTTGGCATTCCTTGCAACTGATTCTCTTCTAGTTTCATCGAACCTAATGAGGTCCTTAATTCTCAACTGCATTTCATCATCAATGTCATCATCATTTAATTGCACAAACCTGTACATCTCCAATAAGTTATTCTGAGGCGTTCTAGCATGAATTCTATATAGTAAGTCAAATGGTGCACAACCAATTGCCCTCTTCATAGTTACCCTATCAACCCATAAAGCTAATGGTAGCTTTGAATTCCATGTCCTCTTATTTTACTCAAGGATTCTCTTCAAGATCTTAATCAGACTCTTATTAGTAGATTCTGCCTGACCATTTCCTTATGGATGATAAGGTGAGGAATTAGAAATCTGAATTCCCAAACCTTTGCAAAAGTCCTTATATTTGGTAGACCTGAAGCACATAGCATTATCACTCACTATCCTCTCAGGGCACCCAAACCTTGTAATAATATTATTCATCAAAAAGTCAATTACCACCCTGCTAGTTGCATTCCTTGTAGGTATAGCTTCTACCCACTTTTTAAAGTAATCAGTGGCAACTAAGATCAATGAATGTCCTCCACTTGACTTGTTTGGTATCTCCCCTATGAAATCAATTCCCCATTGTTGGAAAGGAGCCTGAACTTCTACTGGCTTTAATGGTACATTACCTGAAAACTTAAGCTTACCAGAGAACCTTTGACAAGCATCACATCTCCTTACCAACAGTTCTGCATCCTTGAAGATTGTGGGCCACCAAAATCCTGCTCTCAAGATCTTATGAGCAATTGTTTTACCCATATAATGTCCACCACAAACTCCCTCATGCATCTCCTTCAACAATACATTAGCTTGATTCTCATCTACACATTTCAACAGTATGCAATCCAAATTTTTTCTATAAAACTTACATTTCACAATTACATACTTGATGGCCTGTAACTTCAATGTCCTCTTTTGATTATCATTCATACTCTCTAGAAACCTCATGTTTCTCAAATAGTAAATAATATCCTGATACCAAATACAATCATCCATATCGCATGTATAATCAATTTCAGAATGATTTACCTGGTTTGCATCTAGATTTGATTGAGCCTTTAGTTTTGCCAATCCTTGACCTCTAACCAACTTAGTGTTCTGGATCTCAACATTGAATTCCTAGATTCTATTGATCCATCTGCACTTTCTTCCAGACACCTCTTGCTGTGAGAAAATATCCTTCACAGCCACACTTGGCACAAAAGCAATCACAACTGCTCCCATCAAGTAACACCTAAAAGCCTTGATTGCTTTCACAAGTACATAAGCCTGTTTCTCATTTATGTCATACTTTAATTTTGTAACCTACAAAGATTTACTAAAAAATGCAATAGGCTGCTCAAAACCATCCATATTCTTTTGTACCAAAACTGCAGCAATAGTATGAAAAGATGAAAAGGAAAAGATATGCATTGGGACATTATAATCAGGTGCCATAAGCACTGGTGCATCTTTGATAGCCTGCTTGATATTCTTGAAGGCCTCATCAGGCTCACCCTCCCAATTGATTACAGATCCCTTCTTCAACATCTTGAAAATAGGTCTAGTAACCTCTGCAAAGTTTGTCACAAACCTCCTTAGAAAATTGACCTGACCAAAGAAGGACTGAATCCCTTTAATATTCTTTGGCCTCTGAATTTTATCAATGGCTGCTACCCTCTCAGGGTCAATTCTCATCCTTGCTTCCCAACTAAGTGGCCAAGCAACTTGCCTTCTGTGACACCAAAAGCACATTTCTTTGGGTTCAAAGAAATGCCAAATTCCAACACCCTCACAAATATTTTTTCTAAATGAGTACAATGGTCTTCTTCCCTCTTGGAATAGGTAGTTAAATCATTCTGATACACAACAAGGAAAGGACCAGCATTTGTTCAAATTTTCACTATCAAACAATCTGGGACCAAAACCAAAAAAATTGGAACCCCTGCAAACTTAAAAAGTCTGCAACTTATACCCCCCTAGTCATCTTGGAAATTTGCAACAAGCTACAGATGACTAGGGGTAGGGTTTCAACCACCCAACCTGCTAGAAACAATCATGAATTTAATTTAGGGGCGGGAAACACATCCAATCCAGGAAAGAGGAAATCCTGAACTGATCCTTAATTATTAAAATATTCTCTACAAGTACAAAGGATCACAAAACCAGACTCAAAGGGACACCCTACAACATGCCTTGAGCCACAACTACAATGTACGTGCTCTCCAAATGAGCACTAGACATCTTGAACCACACTACAAATGGGAAACCAATCACTTCTCACCAAATAGGGTCATTTTTGCATTGAATTCCATAAAAAATGGTACCTTCTATCACTGGAAACTCTCAAAAATTCAAATTTGAATCTCAACGGTTATCTCTTTGGCACTTGCAGAGAAATGACAGCCAAAATTTAAACCTTTACCAACTTTAAAATGTAGCCATCCGATCAATCTCCCTTCACAGGCTTTATGACTTTCCTCAAAAGTGGTCCCAGTCAAACTTAGCGAATTGGCGACAAAGAACCTTCACCAATTTGTGAAACACTTCGCTCCTTCGCTAAATAATTTAGTGACTTCCTGACTACTATTTTCCAAATCACCAAACAAACTAGCGAATCACCTTTTTATTGCGCAAACATGCGAACACATTGAATTTTGTCGGCATCACCAAATCTTTATCCACTCCACCAAACCTCAAACCCCATCTGGGCCCACCTGATGCCACATGTCATCATGCCATTCACTGCAACCACTGAGTCACTTGACATATGACCCACCACTAAGAAAAGCCTTACCCTTTGGGAAGATCAGACGGTGGTCGCATGATCGCAAAGGGGAGGAATATTCCTCACGATCATGCGGCAACCGTAGATGTCATTTGCATTGTTACTCTGCTTAAGAAATACCAGGCCCACCTGCCATCCTGCCACCTTAGACCAATTAGAAGATGCCAAATCACCACCTACCACCAGGCTCAGGAAGGAAAAAACCTTGTCGCATGGTCACAAGCCATGAAAATGGCCCTTGCGATCATGCGACAAGGACATAAGACCGCCACCTCAACATCCTTTGACAGCGGGCCCACCACATGTATCCACCCTCCTACCACATCAGTGGCTCTCATTAAAGCACAAAGATTAAAAGGCTTTCATCTTTTCCTTATGGTATAGTGACAACCACCGATCCTATCCGAACTTTAACCACACTGGGAAATGAGAAGAACTGGATCCCACCAACCGATCGCACTTGCGCAGTTAAGACCGAGGTTGAAAACACACAAAGTTTTTGGCACCAAAAGATAAGTGCACAAAAGCTAGAAGGCACAAGGTCAAAAACAATGAGGGTCTTCACATAGACTGAAAATATCATGGATTTTCAAAAATACTGTGGGTTTTCGACATTGTGGTAGATTTTAAAATTTGTTTCCTGCAGACCTTAGAACTTGAAAAACTTTCTAGATTTTGCAATTCATCACGTGCAATCTAGGCTAGAGCAAGGTGACACAATGAAGAACACAGGGTAGGACACTTTACAAAAACATTTGCAAGGAAGAGGCCATTTTCACAGGATTTTTCTATGACAGAAAAATGGTGTAACAGCACCAAAGACATGTAGGTCAAGATGACTAGTGCAGTGGGATTACCTAAGTTTAGTATAGTGAGATTATGCTGGCATCAGAATATAAGAAAGTCAAGATGGCTATAAGCATGCACTCACAAAAATAGTGAAGGATAATACCTTGTAGATCCCATTGTCAAGTGGAACTAGCATAAATGCTAATGATAGTTAGGACCAACAAAATATACCCACAAGAAGAAAGAAAATAAAACATGTCCTGATGCCCCAGTCTTCTAGCTCAACATCATAAAAAATGATCAGGGAGAGAACATTCAGCAAAGAAATCATCATAAACAACACACAAAGAAAATAAAGTCAAACAAGTCTTAGCGAGTCAAGTGTTTAAGTGCTGTGTGCAGGTCATAGAATCAATCTTTGAGTATCACATCTACTAGTTGGAGATATCATATCATGCTAAACTGCATGCAAGATATCTGATAAGTGTTGAGAAACACTTGACACTAGGGTAGTGTTGAAAAACACTATTTGGGTGGTGTTGAAAAACACCATTTGCAAGATGTCCTAAAGACCAATGCATCCTAGAGACCAAAAGCTAACACAGTGATGCCCCCTAGACAAAGACAAAGACCAATTCTAAACCAAGGCAACAAGGTCAAGGCATGATGGAGAAAGGCTAAGTGTCAAGGACACATGCTAAGAAACAAGGGTGCAAAGGCCTCAAGTAGCACCTGTTTCCAGGTTTTCACCACTTGGAGATTTTTTTGATTTTTTCAATTTTATTTTTTGTATTTTTGCTACCAAGGCACCTGTTTCCAAGTTTTCACCAAGGCACTTTTTTTATTTTTTTGTATTTTTCCAAGACTTTATATGTTTTTTTGGATTTTTTCAGCATCATATATGAATTTTTTTAGAATTTTTTCAAGATCAATAAGATATTTAGAAAGGATGCCCCTAGACAGAATGGGCATCAAACTCCCAAGCAAGATCACATCGTGTAGTCCCAATTTCTAGCAAGGTGGAGGACAAGAGGGAATAGCAAGCTAGTGGAAGAGATGGAAGACAAGAGAATGAAGGAGAATGAAGGGAAGAAATCCTCAATGGAAAACTCCTCAAGAGTACCCAAGCTAGGAAAATTTGTCATGTATAGCACATTTGGACAAGCAATGAAAGGCCATCATAGGGTAAGTCACAAAGGCATAATGAAAAAGAAGGAAAGGATGCAGTCCAAAGGAGTAGACATGTCAAGAGGCTTCATAGCATCATGTTTTACTCTTTTTTATTAGATCAATACCAAAGGGGAAAAGGCTAGCGAAAGGATAGAATGAATGGAGGAAAACAAATATGAAGGATAAACATGAATGGAATGAAAGAAAGATCATCATAAGATAGCTCAAATGATAGGTAAATGTTCATGTATAGGTCAACATTGTCAAGATCAAAGAGAGAAGATGGAATGGATGAAATATGTAGAAGAACTATGCATGATTCCTAATTGCCATGTTTTCATCATGGTACTTATCCAAGGCACCACAAGGGAGTGATTTTCACCATAGGATGAATTTATTTTTCTTTACTTTTGATACAAAGGTGCCTGTTTCCAGGTTTCCACCAAGGCACATTTTCAATTTTATCATTTTTCCATTTTTTAATTTTCTTTTTGAAATTTTCTATATTTTTTTAAAATTTTTTGGAAGAAGGCAAGCATTTTAGATAATTCTCCTTGAAAGAATAAACCATGATATGCCAAGGATTCAAAATGATATGCTCAAAGATTCTAATAGGAAAAGGAACATGGAAGAGAAAAATGGAGGATAAGGTTTTATGTAAAGTGAGTGAGGTTGGAAGATAGGAGGAATAGGCAAATGAAAAAAAATGATAGAAGGTAGAAGGATAATGAATGGAAGGAATGTGAAAGGGTAGATGGAAAGGAAGGCAAGATCAACATCAACACACACCTTGAAGGGTGGTGAGAAGATAGAGAAAATGTGAATGAAGGAATACGAGAAGGAATATGGTGAATGTTTAGCAGAGGTTGCGGTTCAGGCATATGGAATGGAAGAATGTTTTTGGAAAAACATGAGGTGGAAGCCTTTGGAAGCTTGAATGTCAACTTCAATTGTTTCTCAACATTAGACTCTTTCAAGAGAAATTTTGGAATCCATATAGCCTTAGGCTTTTCAATTCTTTTTTATGATTTAGAGAGAATATCTTCAATGATGGATTTTGGAACCCATACTTGTCTTGTAATTTTCTTCTTAGATTTCTTTTGACTTTATGCCTCCATGTCTATTAGAGGAGACATGGTGATCTTATTTTTTTGATGGATTCTTGTATTGCTTCTTTTTCTTGTATTGAACATTCAAGTTACTTCCAAAATACTTGGGACTTGTCGAAGAAGAAGGATGATATGACTGGTTTAGATGGGTGGATGGATAAAAAAGATTCAAGGGTATGCATCTATGTTGATCTTGAGGAAAGATAGGAGATGGAGGGATGTAAGGACCCAAGATGGATGATGAATTAGGAGATTTAGTAGGGGAAAGTGAAAGGACATAAGGGCCCAAGATGGATGGAAGACATGAAGCCCTTAGTAGTGGTGGAAGAGGTCCAAGGATGGAAGTGGAAGATGCAAAAGGATAATCAATAAGTTCATCAACATCTATATGACAACCAAGGACATCAAAATCTTTAGAGTGAACATTAGGATTTGCAATAGGATCATGAAAATCTTGAATAGGAGAAACTTCTTTGATAGGATTGTTCAAAGCTTGCAAAGACTTAGGAAGAGTAGAAAATGGAAGTGAACATGGAGTGGTAGAACAAGAAGATGGAAGACTTTGATCTTGACAAGGATCTCTGGGTAGCATAAGCATATAATTTTTCTCTTGATTTTCAATAGGCTTAACATTGGAAGTAACAACACCATTTTCAATAACCTCAATGGGAGTAAGGTCATCTTGATTGTCAATAAGCCCAATTGTGTAAGTAGTATCTTGATCTTGCTTAGGGAAAGACTCAAGACATGGTGGAATGAATGAGAAAGAGCATAGAGGATCAAAAGAACCATGAAATGGATAAGAGACATCATGAAAAGGATTGGATGACATGGAGGGTTCTTGATCTTGATCTTTCTTTATGTTCTTTTGTTTACCATTTTTAGAGTCCTCTTGACATGGAGCCACTTCTAAGGACAAGGAAGCATGTTGGAATTGTATGGAAGACTTTGGAAGATATAGTGAAGGACTAGCTGAAGTAGCATATAAAGGCTTAGGCTCTTTAGGTTTAGCATTATTGAAAGTATTTGTAGCCAAGTGAAGGTTAGCTTGAGTTTCTTTAAGAGGTAATCCTTGAGGATAACTATAGGGAACCGCATGAAAACTATTAGGACTTTCATTGGATGAAGGATTTGTGAAAGGTTTGGAAGACTCGAAAGCTTTAGAAAATGTGTGGGTATTGGAGGAAGTAGCAAATGGAAGGGAACCATCACAAGACAAAGGTCCATCATTAACATGATCTTTCTTTAGAATGTCATCTTTATTTTCAGCATGAGAGTCCCTAGAGGAAGGATTCTTATAATATTTACATTTCAAATCAGTGCGGTACATTTTATATTCCTCAATAGAAGTAGATGGATCATCATCAAGGTATTGTTCACATAACTCATCAAAGTCTCTTTCAAAATCAGAATCATACAGATCACCATCACAATCTATCCAATGGGATGACCCTTTAGTAAGCATGAGCACACGACGAGGAGGACTCTTAGGAATAGAGGTTTCATAGGTATGACTATATGGTTCATCATCATAGCCATCATAATATTCATCATAGTCATCAAAGGTAGATGGGTCACTCTTCATGGGAGAGGTATCACAAGGATTAATATATTGCTCATATTGAGGAGTAAGAATCTTGGGAGAAGTAGAAGAGGAATGAGATCGTGAAGAAGAGGAAAGTGAAGACCTAATGGAGGAAGAAGACTTGGATAATGAGGAATGTGAATAATGTCTAGAAGAGTCATGATGAGACTTGGAAGATGAGGAAGGTGAATAATGTCTAGAAGAGTCATGATAAGACTTGGAAGGTGAAGAAGAATGAGAAGACTTAGAAGATGAAGATTTTTTAGAAGAAGGAGGTCATGATATGATCATGTCTATGATCCTAGCAAAGGTGTCTGATTCAATCATCTTTTCTTTTATTTTTTCTTTAAGTTTCTCACCCATGAGATATCCAAAAGGACTATTGGAGGAATAAAATTCTGCGAATTGAGAAATGAGTTCAAGATCACCCATTCTCAAGAGAGGTTCCATAACAAGGTAGTTGAAATTCATGGTTGTAGAAGAGAAGGAATCGAGCATGGAAGAAATAGAAGAGATGAATAGAAGAAGGTAGACTAGATAATAAGAGGAAAAGAATCAAGAAGACATGAAGAATTTAGGAAGAATCATGAAGAAAGAAGAGAAAGGATGAAAATGGAAGACTAGGAAGACATGGAAGAAGCAGAAGAAAGAAGACTAAGAGTCATTTTTTTTCAATTTGATACCATTGAAATTCATTTGGATATTGAGAAACATGTCACAGCACCTAAGATCTGAGATCTGGACTGACCAAGGAAGACTGGAAGTGACACAAATCAACTTCAAATTGCAAGCAATAGTGAGACAACAAAAGGACTATGTGCGATAGTTTCTAGGCTAACATAGTGATATAATTTCTCCAGGCGATATTTCGCATAAGGCAGTGCAATAGTTTCCAGGTAGCTGGTGTGAAAGAATGTATAATAGGCAAGCAATACAATAGCAATGATGAAGTATCATGCGATATTTGTTAGGAGGGTGTGTGAGGGATTTCCAGTATTGTATGACTCTTGACCAGTGAGTGTTAAAAATCTCATTTTAATGGCAATTTGGTCCAAATCTCATTGTAAAGGTTGGTTTTTTGAACTTCAAGCATAGTGATAGAAGTAAATAGACAAGTTTGCAAATAGTAGGTGATCAAACATGTCATAAAACACTTGCAAAAGGGCAAAAGCAACCTTGCCAAGACAAGCAATTGTGATATCAAAACTAAAAATCTATGAGCATTATCGTGATGTTTGATTTTTGAGAATGTTTACATGAGTACATAACAATGAGAATAGTTCAAGCACTTGCTAGCCTAGAAGGACAAAGGTTCAATACTAAGCAACTTGGCCAACACTTGATGCTCCATTGCCTCACATAAAGTGGTTGCCCATAATAGATATTGGCTTTGTCATGGAAGTGCCAAAGACACAACCAAAGGAACACAGATGGTAAGTAATCTTTGGGTTATTCAAGTTATTCCACTTTGTTGAATCCTTGCACCAAGAAGCTAAGCAAAAAAAATAGGGTGGACTCTATCTATGGTTCTTAGTAAGGGCTTCTATTCGTAGCACCCCTCTTGCTCCCCAAAGGGATTCCTTACCTTGTGGAAAGTAACAAACCTTGCGGCCACAAGAGTACCTTAAGCATTCTTGCTCAACACTTTCCTCATGGTTACAATCCCACAAGTACTCACATCAAGCGAAGACAAGCACTAAGTCTATGAAGGTTTTGTGTCCTTGATAGCCTTGAGTTTATAGTGGGTCGGAATAGTTGGCAAAAGGCTTGTCCCCACTTGGGTCATTCCTCTTGATTGCTTAAGAGCAGTTCCACTAAAGGATTCTAAGAACTAAACAAAAAGTGGATCAACTTATGAGGTTCAAGGTTTTTGTTTCACCACATGGGTGAAGAGCATACTCCCCTATCTCAAAGTTTTCTCCCAAACACACCAAGAAAATGTTCAATTACCCTCTTGCTTTCAAAATCCAAAGATGGGTCAAGATTTTCTGGTTCACCACAATGGTGAAGACCATACTTCTCCTACCACCCAATAATTCCTACAACAAGATATTATGTTCCCATGAAATGAAACAACTAGTAATTGTCACACTTGAAATGAAATAATCAACAAGCACTTGATTGGATTTTTATGCTTTGGGCAGCCCTACAAAAACCGTTAGTATCCCTTGTGCATTTGAAGGTTTGACATGCATTCTTTTAAGAAAATAATCAAGCAATGAGAGCACCTACAAGTACAACTTGTTAGCCCCACAAGGTTAGAAAAACCCAAATCCAAATGAAATCTATAAATTAGATCTATCTAACCACAACAAACTAAACCATCAAGCTAACTAGATGCAAATTTGACAAGAAAGAACCAAGAAATAACTCACTACTAGGTACAAGCGATAGTATAGCCACTAGAAATATCACGTGACACTTTACAGTATATCAAGGTGATAATATATTTCTGGGCAATACTTCACTTTACTGTAGGTGACAGAATGTCTCAAATAGTGCAACAGAATGTCTCAAACAGTGTGACAGAATGTCTCAAGCGGGGTGATACTTTAACTAGTAAAGTATCACATGATCACATGCGAACTATCACACAATACTGGAAAACTATCACGTGATAGTCTAAGACTGAAAAACCTGAGAGCTGAAAATGAAGCTAAAAATTGATGGAAATGCAAAAAATTAAGGACAAAACAATAATAGTCTGCCCCACAGTGGGTGCCAAAAATGCACACACTCAAATGATGCACTTCTCTAAGTCATTATAACCAAGGAAATCCATGAATAGGAAACCTTAGAAAGAGACCTAGAGCTCTTTATGTATGGAGTTGCAAGATTATTTAAAATTTTCTCTCAACTAGAGCTATTAAGCTAATGACCTTGCTAGTCAACCACACAATGAGAGATTCAAATGAAGACAAGCGCAAGAATGCCAATATCCCCAAGAATCACTATGAAATAAAAATGCAAACTAGATTAAGATGAATATGGAAGCTAGAAATGAGAGGTGCAAGCTAATCTATGGAAATGAAAGTACAAACTAAACTATGAAAGGAAAGATGAAAGTGTTACAAATCCTTCCTAATTAGACTAGATGAAGTAATCTAAAGCATAAAGGAAATCTATACTATGAATGCCATGATAATGGAACTATAATGCAAGAGATAAACTATGAAAACATGCAAAATGTAAGCCAAGAATGCTCCAAATCTTCAAAAGCTCCAAAGTGACCTAGAAAACTTGCAACATAACATTAGTATTAAAAAATGCATATGAAAATGAGAAAGAGAACTCCTCTTTTATAGGAAATGAGAAGGAATGGACCATTGAGATTAAGAGGCAAAATATCTAATCAAGGGTGGAGCTTGAAAGATGAGCAATCCATGTGCACAAATATCCTCCAATGAAAAAATAAGAGTTGATTTTTGTGTCCATATGAGACAAAAAGTGTTTTTCTTCTTTTTATAAAATAATAATAATGCTTTATTAGTGCAACTTAGGATAAGAGGAAAAGTGGGGACTTTTTATTTAATAAAAGGGGAGAAAATTTCTTTTAAATAAATAAAGACTTTAGGATAAAATGGTTAGCCCAAGGAAAATAATACTAATGTTATGCTGGAGGTTTTCTAGGTCACTTTGGAGCTTTTCAAGATTTGGAGCATTCTTGGCTTACATTTTACATGCTTTCATAGTTTATCTCTTGCATTCTAGTTCCATTATCATGGCATTCATAGTATAGATTTCCTTTATGCTTTAGATTACTTCATCTAGTCTAATTAGGAAGGATTTTTAACACTTGCATCTTTCCTTTCATAGTTTAGTTTGTACTTTCATTTCCATAGCTTAGCTTGCACCTCTCATTTCTATCTTGCATATTCATCTTAATCTAGTTTGCATTTGCATTTCATAGTGATTCTTGGGGATATTGGCATTCTTGCCCTTGTCTTCATTTGAATCTTTCATTGTGTGGTTGACTAGCAAGGTCATTAGCTTAATAGCTCTAGCTGAGAGCAAATTTTAAATAATCTTGCAACTCCATACATAGAGAGCTCTAGGTCATTTTCTAAGGTTTCGTATTCATGGATTCCCTTGGATATAATGACTTAGAGAAGTGCACCATTTGAGTGTGTACACATATAACCTATCATAGGTCCTAATAGGTCCAATTAGGTCATAATAGGTTAAATTAGGTATAATTAAGTCTAATTGGGTGTGATTAGGTCCTAATTGGTCTAATTAGGTCCAATTATGACAAAATTGATCTAATTGGGTCTAATTAGGTGCTAATAAGTCTTAAGGGGTCATATTACTCATAGTGGGTCTAATTTGGTATTAAAGGGGTCATATAACAGGTATTATAGGTCCTAATAGGTCTAATTAGGTCATAACAACTAATTGGATCTAATTAGGTACTAATAGGTCTAATTATGTGCTTTAATATAGATCTTAAGGGGTCATGTTACTCATAGTGGGTCTAATGGGGTTATATAACCTATCATAGGTCATAATAGGTTTAATTAGGACATAATTCATTTAATTGGGTATTAAATTAGGTCCCAATAGGTCTAATTTGGTCGAATTAGGTCCTAATAGGTCTAATTGGGTCTATTTAGGTGCTAATTAGGTCTAATTCCATTGTAATAGGTCTTATAGGTCTAATTAGATTGTAATACATCTAATTGGGTCTAATTAGGTCCTAGAAGGTTTTAAGGGGTCATATAACCTATCATAGACCTCTTAAAATAGACTTAGATAACTAGGAATTATGATGTCCTAATAGGTCTAATTGCATCTAAGCAGGTCTAATTAGGTTCTAATAGGTCTACTTTGGTCTTAAGAGCTCATATTAAGCATACTGAGTCTAATTGGGTCTTAAAGGGTCATGTAGTATGAGTATATTAAGTGTTAATTAATCTTTAAATTCGATATAATTACAAGGTTAGAAGGGGTCCTATTACTCATATATTACATAGATAATTAGGGCTTATTATGACTAATTTGGTCTAAGGGGTCCTATTAAGTTCATAAATATGTCCCTAAGTAGGCATTATTACTATTCAATATTAGTTCCTATTACTTATATTAGGTATGTATTACTCACATGTATTTAAAGGTAAATTAAATACTATAAAATTAGGTATAATTTAAAGGTCTTGTTATGGGTTAATTAGTTTAATTATGCCTAAGGGATCCTATTGCTCATATTAGGTGTACTAGCAA